>CM051037.1:12373552-12461052 GCA_027627225.1 Congeria kusceri | reverse complement strand
GTTCTTATCGTTCGTATTTTTTAAAACAAACGAATAGTTTACAAAGTGTATTTCACACATCAACGTATATTGGATGGTCTATCTGAGTGCTTGCGTGAGTGAATTTTGAGCCTTAGGTCGTAAATTCGAGCCAGGTAGAAACACAACTTTTTGTTTGTTTTCTTGCGCATTGCTTTGCATAATATGTTTATGATGCAGTTAAATGATTATAATTGGTCTTTAGTTCCATAACATCTCACCATTATTTAAACGACCCAATATTGCCAATTGTATATGTAAGTTGTGTTCTTGAAAAAAGTTATTTTGATTATGTAACCTAAAATACTCATTACTAACATGAGTCCTATCATTTGCTTAGGAGAGGTCAAGGTCAAAAACGATATTTCATGGTGAATTCTTCTTGTGCCTTACTTAAGATAAGTACGAGATGTAGGCGTTCTTAATGCTGTCCGAATGTCGACAAAGATAATAAATGATATTACAGACTCGGTTCGTAGAAATAAAGAAAGCGTACCTAAACGATGTTTCATAATGTGTATTGTGATATGCCGGCGCTGATACAGAATTTTAAATTATAGTGGGCGGAAATATTCAGTAACTGAAAAAAATGCCAACAAAATTTTTTAGGTCTTGTGCATGTTCCGATAGATATAGAAAATTTGCGATATGGACAAAAAGAATCAATTTACCGACAGTACTGAAGAATTAAATTGATTATTACAATACATTGATTAAATGACAAATGAATGCATATGTTTTAAGATATTGTGAATTTTAAGAATCCAATATTGGACATTTTAAGAGGTGGCGTGGCGTACGCTGCTTCCAACCACATCTAAAGCCGCATATGATATGCGGGTCTTGTTACTATACTACCGTGGATATGGTCTTATCGATGTCAACCGTTTATAAAGTTTAACAGCATCTACTAAATATTTACGTTCATTGTATTTGATTATGTCTGTTTGTCCGTGAACAGTTCGATCTGCTTTACGGAAAATTCTTTCACTGATTAACCATTGCTTTAGCAGATTTAATTATTTTTACACGTACATCATAATTATAGACCCGTACATTTTAAATCCCACTAGACTCAAAAAGTTCACTTTAATAAAAAGAACAGAATCGTTGTGAAGGAGTGTGTTTATGCGTGCTTAATTAATATACGGACGTTCTAACCAATGAATACTTATGTGACTATTTCATGACTAACCCTAATGCCATTTTAGGCCCCTAAGGGACTAATTTAGCCACCCAAGGAAGTTTTGACTTACAAAGGGATACTTATGTGTCTATTTTAGTCACCTAAGTATCCAAATGTGTGTACGGGTACACGGACAATGTATCAGATGTATATGAACAACGCAACGACATACTGACGGCTGACGGAATATACAATGCATTATAATGTTGTTGCTGTTTCACAGTAAGTATATAGTCAGCTACACGTCATGCCACATGCATGAGGCGCACCATATTTTGAAAATAAGCGGACTATCTTACTTAGTATATACAGAAGCTGTTAGGCGTTCTATGATCCTAAGTATGTTCGTAGATCTCGTACCAGCATAGCGGATGTGGCAACAATTAGTGTGACCAAAATATTTTCATAGATGAATGGGTAAACTATATCGACATTTTTTATTTTATTTTTTTCTTACTCGTATTGCAGACTTTGTAGATATACCAAGTAAGGTCCGGTCGAGATAATGAGTGCATTATTACGTACATATTAAGTACATGTATTGTGTTGTAAAGAATAACATTCTGTATTCAAATCAAAACAAAACTTTGAAACGTATCATACTAAAAAAATCACAATAATAAAAAAGAACACAAAGTTAAATGTGTCGTTATAACAAGTGGACCATGCAATAATGCTCGGTCCGCGTCAAAGTGATACAGCGTCTTAATATTATTGTTTATGTTACTCGAGAATTTCACTTACGCATGTTTAAAATTCCGTAAAACAAATCGTTCAGAAATCATGTTATTAAATTATCACCGAGAATGTGTTTGTAATAATTCAACCTGCATAAAACCCACAAAAAATCAATATTTTATTTCTTAAGCGCGGGATGCTCAGAACGACCTGTAATTTTTGTTACTGCAGCGGCATCGTTTTCAAAATGTAACAAAACTATTATTGTTGTTTTTTACACGTACATTTTTTAAAGATCAGTTTCTCTAAACATGAAGGCTTCATTGTCGGACTTGTGTTGTTGGTTGGAGGAAGTGTACACATCACACAGCAGTTAAACAAAATGTAACGACGTCAACTTATAAAAGTAACGTCAAATGACGTCAAAACGCTTATACAGTGGTCATAATTGAAGATGTGACGTAAAAATATGTTTTTCGTTTATGGTTTGAAAATATTCAATCCTTGAAGTGTAAACAACGATATATTCAGATATATAAATTTTGTGCATTTTTTTAAAGAGGCAAAAATCGGCCCTTATCATCCCTTCTCCTTTTGTTAAGAAAGACATCTCGTGCATTAAAATCTTTAAATAATCGACGAATTCCAACTCTTAATCAACTGATTAATCATTACCTTATAGTCGTTAATTATTGGTATTGGTATTGGATTTTTTTTTTACATATTTGAAAGACAAGGAGTAATCTGAAGAATTAAAACCCTTTTTCACGTCAGAGTTTTATTTCACATAAAAATACAGGATACCATAGAATATCCATAAACTGGAATCTGCATCCTATACGTTCCCAGAAGAATGCGTTGTACCAAAGTTAATGGATTACCCGCAGTTGATGTTTGATGGAAAGAGAACAAACAATGATGACCTGAACATTTGTTTTTCCTTGTACAGTGCAACACAGAAAAATGTTTTCAATACTTCCATGGTCTTGCAATGCTTTTCTAGCCTGATCTTCACATTAAAACTACAGTGCGCGATGCATTACAGAGTGATTCTAACATCATTCTATAGATGGTCATTTAGAACACGATGAACTGTTCTTGCTTCTTATCTTTGATCAAAATGTTTTATAAACCACAGCAGATATGTGGTCATTTCCACCAATAGTAGTTTTTGGTAGAATGTATATGTTCTCCTAAAAGAATCGATCATTGTTCATGTTCAGCATTGATTTGGATTAATAATATCTTACATTGAGGTTCATATGTGTACTTCAGCTGATTTTTTGTTCTTTGAGATAGCAAGCTCCAATGGCTGTGCAGTCGAAACACAATACTGCGAATCGCGATTCAACAAAATGTCGGGATAAGTTACGAATAAGGCTGCCGGTCCCGTCCGTTTTCTTTATATGTTTAACTACAAAAAGATGCGTTACTGCGAATATGCGATACTACGAAAAATGAGTTTTCTATGAACAAATTGCCCGGTCCCGTCGTTAAGTTAGACTACGAATTATACTGTCACCGAGACTTGTCACACCTTCTCAACGAAGATTTCACACCTCTGTCCAGTTTGTTTGCACCATAGACAAAGACAGCTGTTAACAAGTTTATTTACAATTTCAGTACAATGCAGTGGGAGACTTTCGTTTGACTAAATGACTTTAGTTTTTGCCGATATTATGTCATTGCGAATTTGATAACTGTGTACGGATATTATTTTTTATTTAATGTGTTTTTATTTATAATGAATTACATACACAATATTTTCGAATGCACAAGTAAAAATATACAAACACCATTAGAATCAATAACTGGCTTTACATTCTAATTTTCGTAAATAAAACGTGCAATCCCTCTTTAAATAAGACCTATTCTCGTTTTGGTCCAATATTGTGATGTGGCACATCGATGCTTTTCAGTCGGTGTCTTATTGAATTGCTTTTTAACAGTTTTAGAGTGATAAAACTCAAATCCGTAAGTTGAATAAATGTCTAGTCTACGTTTTTGAATAGTTTTGTAATAAAAATAAAGTGTCACAACATAAACATGAATTTCAAAAAGAAACAAACTATCCGTTACTTACAGCACTGTTTGTCCTCTCTCCGTAGATTGTCTGCGAACTAAAGTCACAGTTGGATGGGCATGTCCCACTGTTATAATCAGAAACAAGAGTTAAAGTGTGTAAAGTAAAGTATAGTAAAGTGTTTGTTTATTATAGTTTCACCCCTCGCGATTAAGGGCCAACTAGTTTTATTTTGTGAGACACCTTTACTAATGAACATGTTTACTCCCGATTCCTATCCTATATGCCGGGCGCTTGGCAGGAAGGCAATCGGTACCCCTTGATTTAACTAGCTGCTGGGTAGGCAACCGGCCATATCAGAACTCGCCCTGCGTAGGACTCGAACCTTGGACCTCCCGCTCCGTAGGCGAACGCCCTAACCACTGTATATGTACGGTTATTTATATCAGTTATTTTCAAAATAAGCAGATGAATGTGACAAGATATAACAACTTGTAATCAGACGGTAAACATAGACATGACGATGGAAACACTCAAAATACATCAAACAAATCAACAACTACGAGCGTCGACTTTTGCGTCGTTTATTAGTGTCGTGAAACCTAAAACAACTGTCGAGTCAACGTATATACATGTGTACAAGTATTGGAATTTCCGGCTGTACAGCCAAGAAACTAGTTTGTGATGAAAAATTAGTCAAGTATGCGTTTTACAACAATTTCGTAACTTTTCGTCCATTTTAAATCAAAGTATATGATAAATAACTTTATTGAATTTCGTTGAGTTCCATAAGACCATAATTATGTATTATACATTCTAACACGATACTCGCTGATTTTTATATAGACAAAGAACACATTTATCATTGTAAACTACCGAATAAACAACGCAAAACGAAGTCCAGATTCTGAGTGGAGCATATTAAAATATAGTTTTCATTACAATTGTCAAATCGTGTTAGAATCGAAATTATTTCCGCATTATCGTTGTTTATCGAGCTATAAACAACTGTTTGTCGTTCTGATGCGTGGCTATTAAAAAATACCCTACGCATCAGAACTCCAAATCGTTGTTTATTGGCCAATAAACAACTATTAATCGAAAATTATTTTTAAATAAATAAAAATCGAACAACCATTACATATTAAAAAAAAAAATGTCAAGAAAAAATATCCGCGCTGCTCAGGATTGAACAAGGGTGCAGCCTCACGTCGACAGCCTTACGCAATATCCACTAGACCACAGAGAACGATATTTATTTCGTCTGTATTTTCACATCTAAATGTGTTATGTATATTACCGGAAGCATACACAACGTTTAATGGATTAAAACCTGCACACAGATATATTGAATGTGTATATAAATGGTCAAATATTTTCTTAATTCAGCTAATTGAAGCTAGGTGTGCATTGACGAATGCGGATATTTCCTACTCTGTTCGGTGGACAGGGTTGCACGGGCTCTAAGAGCCCACCATCATCGGATACTGGTCGTGGTAGCCCGATGGTTTCATTAACGTCTACTTTCTTCTCTATACATTCATTCTTACACTGACCTACATCTCTAATTATGTCCTAACATGATTAATCTAATCTTAATCTAACTAAACTTTTCATACTCCTGTTTATTTCTCGTAATTTCTTATCGTTCTCTCTCCTTAGTGTTTTTCCTAGCTTTTGACTTCTCTAACAAACACTTATTTGAAGTAATTTCTCATTTTGTTTCACTAGCTGTTCCTTCTTACCACCTCTTCGTTTCCCGTATTGCTCACCATTCTACGTCTCTTACTTTCCCTTGTTTACCTCTCTCTCAGTGTCGCTTTTTTCTCGCTCACTGTTTTTCCTATTCTTTTATTAAATTCTTCTGTCCCACTTGTCCTTCTTACTCTTTTCTTTCTCTCTGCCTTCTTTCTCACTGTCTCTTCTTTTTTCTTCTCCATCACTCTTCATTTCACTTATCGTATTTTATTCCTCTTTTCTCTCTCTAAATCCTCGCTCACACTTGCTTCACACTCGTTCTTTCTCTCTCTAAGTCATCGCTCACACTTCCTTCACACTCTTTCTTCTCTCTCACACTCTTCATTTCACTTAGTGTATTTTGTTCCTCATTTCTCTCTCTAAACCCTCGCTCACACTTGCTTCACACTCTTTCTTTCTCTCTCTAAGTCCTCGCTCACACTTCCTTCACACTCTTCCTCTCTCCCATTCTTCATTTCACTTAGCGTATTTTGTTCCTCATTTCTCTCTCTAAACCCTCGCTCACACTTGCTTCAAGAGAGGGTAATTATATGAACCTGTATGAAGCTGTTCTTTGCAGACAATATACTGAAATATAAATTTGTTACTGTATTTGCTAACTGCGCTATATACTTTCATTGCGCATTCTATTTAGGTTAAGAAGGGTTATCCCCCGTTTAGGTTGTCAGGGAACTGTATTCAAAAGTATACCGTAATTACTCTATATGTTGGGACACTCTTAATGTTGGGACACCCTTTCAATTCGATAAAATGATTATTTTTCGTGACTCTGAATTTTGGGACACTTCGAAAATTTGAATTTTTACTGTTTCTAGCTTTTGGTAGATCTACACTGTTTTCTAAGTTGGCAATTTAGTGTCAATTTCCGTTAAGACAGAAATAAAAAGTCGCCATCTAGCTGTTATTTACTGGCACCGTGAATTGCAATGTATTACCAAACTGTCAAAGTTGTGAATTCTTATATGAATATTCCATATATCCATATCTTATGGCAGCTAGCCCCATCAAAGTGGCCCCTTGTTTGCGCATCATAATTACTCCCTGATTTGCTTGATTTATAAGGATTAATATACACACCCATTGCGCATTTGAACCTTACGATTGAATGGTTTTGTACCTCAGTTGAGGATTCTAAATATTGGGACCCATTTTTGTCTGCCTTTCAAAATTTGGACAACAAAATGTGTCCCAACATAAAGAGTAATAACGGTATCTATTCTAATAACTAGGAACTTGGATAGTAAAGAATACAAACAAGTAAACTATTAAAACGCTGACAGCGTAGAAAGACTGTTGGCGACAAAATAAACTAAAAGCATGTGAATTATGAGTGCATTTTCGCTAAAGGAAACATTTGTTTGAATGAAGTTCAATTTCCCACCTTTAGACTTTATAATTTGGCGTCTTAATCAATAGTATGCAACATCATAATGAAAACTAATTTGTAAGTAACGAAAAAATATTTTGTTCGAGCTAATTATCTTATGCAAACGGAATTATATACATGCCAGTTATCAAGTCAATCTGCAAGGGCCAGAATAACCGATGAAGCGTAGAAGGTAGGCACACCGATTGTTAGTGCTTCTTAGCCAAAGATCTATAAATAAACATGTTTATTTATAGATCTTTCTTCGTAGCCTACTGAGTCAAAATAGATCATACGGTGCAAGCTCTCGATTGTCAATAGTACAGTTTAAAATTAATAAATTGTAGTAATATGTTGTCAAAATATTCAGAATGAGAATCGGCAACAAGGAAAATTACTTTCGCAACGAGTCAAAAATAACCGATGTAGCGAATTAATTTGGTTGCCTTATTCCAGGACACTCCGGTAAATATTTAGGTTACACACAAGTAAATAGCAAAATTAGGGGTGTCATCAGTTTAAAGGGACTATGCCAACGAAATATTGGTTTCCTATTGCACTATAAATTATATTAAATGATATAAATGAGCTATACTAAGACATGTAAATTCAATTAAGAATAAATAATATAATACATAATGACATATTTGATAAAAACAAATCAGCAAAAATGTATGCAAAAAAATTAAAACCCCAAGCGGGTCTCGAAATCACGACTTAGGAGCTATTCGAAGAAATAACAGTATACAGCGCTTTTACCAACTACGCTATTCTGCTTTGTAAGGAAACGTGTGTAAACTATGGTTTTACATAATACTCACAATTCTGACGTCAAACTGTCAACATGAAAAGGGCCAAACAAACACGACCCTTATTATAAATTGATTTTTTTTCTCAGAATGCGAAAACACTTTTGCAATTATATATACCTTACTTTAACTGTTATTATATGGCATTATTAATATATTAATTTACTTTTTAAAGAAATTACCCGAGTGAGGCCCTTTTCGTTGACATAGTCCCTTTAAATTTATGTTTTTTATAAATTGACCTTTTTATAAACTTTAATAGTAATAAATTACATTAAATACATATTATAATACATATTACATACATTATTTTAAATAATTAAAATGTAAGAAAACGGGTGGTGAAATTTTGCTGTTTTGAAGAAGGACCCTTTCTGGTACTCGATTTACTGCAAAGTGAAGAAGTAGTTTTCAGCGATACCTGTTTTAGAAATAACCCTCTCAAAAGACCGCTGGCTTCCGCCAACAGTCTAACAATCTGTGTGTAGATTCATTCCTGTCGAAAATCAAATTTCTTTGATGTCTACTGACTTCTAGTACGTAACACGCATTTGGTCGTTAAAACTGCAATAACCGACAGTCAGTTTTCAGGCAAACTTAGACAATGGTCTCTTGTTTCTACGATCCGCACTGAACCACCGTGGTCTTCGGCCCAATACTCACGTAAAGACCACGTTGTTCTACGTCGTGCCACCTGTACCACTACGTACAAGTACGTCGTGGTACAACTACGTATAAATACGTCGTGGTACAACGTAGCAGTATTTTGAACATGTTAAAATTTCAGATTTGTCGTTTGCGTTGCACTGCGTACCTGCCAACCTTGTGCCACGTTGAGGCGCGTTTCGGCCACGTTGAACTACGTACCTGCCAACTTGTGCCACATTGAGGCGCGTTACGGCCACGTTGAGCTACGTTCCTGCCATGTTGTGCCAAGTTGAGGCGTTTTACGGCCACGTTGAACTACGTTCCTGCCAACTTGTGCCACGTTGAGGCGCGTTACGGCCACGTTGAACTACGTACCTGCCAACTTGTGCCACGTCGAGGCGCGTAACGGCCACGTTGAACTACGTACCTGCCAACTTGTGCCACGTTGAGGCGCATTACGGCCGCGTTGAACTACATACCTGCCAAGTTGCAACTTAGCTAAACGAAGCGATGAAAACGTGACACTATAAATGGGGTATAACTAGCATGAAGTTTGCTTAAATGTTTCTAGTCTAGTTTACATTTATCAATTGTGCGCATGCGCGTAGAGGTACTTCATGTATATTTCATTCATATCGATTTTACTACTACAACTAATTTTCCCGCGCCCGCGAAAAGTATCACTATGACAACTTGTTTTATAATTATAAAAAGATATTGTAACGTTTGTTTGTAAAAATGAGACCTATGTGTGTAGTTATCATGATAATGAATACTTCATAAACTAATATCTTTTTTGAAAATATTATACCGTATTAGCCATCGATACGCCCCTTTAATGTAGTCTCTGTGCACAGTAGAGTAATGGATATGGTGGCCTCCTTGCGATCGGACAGTGTTCCAATGATCCTTCTCAAAAGGAATATAAGTACTGGGCCATATTCCAGAAACATCTTAAGTTTATCTCAAAATATTTTCACTTAAGTTCCGATTTGGGTAAGGTAATATTTGTAAAACTTCATATAAATTAGTGAATCAAATTACAGTTAAGTAAATAGTAGTCAATAATAAGTGGATACTTAGTGAACACTAAGCTGAATTCCATGTATAAATGGAATAAAATGCTAACGAAAAATGGCAATTTTAAGGCTAAGGATAAGAGTTCACTTAAGGTGTGTCTGGAATACGACCCCTGGCCCCAAGACTACGAGCATTCTCAAACTTAATCTTAGTCTTGAACTTAAATATAAGCCAATGACCATCAAAGCTCTTAAGTAACAAGTTTTATACCATGAAAGTATCCCTTATAAAAGACAGTTGAAGTTCAGAAGCGGTTTTCACAAAGCATCTTAAGTTTAACTTTATCCTTTTCCTTAAATTTGGAAATTTCCCCAACTGAATAATTACATATAGAAACAGTTTAGCACTAAGTAACACTTTAAAATAGCATCATTATGAAGTGTTATTTGAGGAATATCAACATTATATGCATCTGTTTATTAAGAAATATAATACTTTCAAATTTTGCACTTAAGTGAAAATATTTAAGAAATTACTTAAGATGCTTTGTGAATAGCAGCCCAGACTAATTTTGAGTATGAGAACTGTTACAGGCCTGAGGCCTGGCTTTACCCAGAAAAATCGACTCGAATTTGTCTCTAGCTTGGCGCAATCGAGTTTAAATGCATACATGTATGTGCAAACTCAGCTGAAGTTAAAGCAGCTGTCCATGGAATCTAATTCACTACATCGTAATTTGGCAATAATCCTTATGAACGTTAATGGTGTTTATTTGTCTGAAAACTGTTTCTTATTAAAGAAAGACATTTTATACTTTGTATGTTCAAAAAAGCTGGGTATGAACGGACTATACAAAAACGTACATGTTGATTTACTCCAGAGGCATCACCAGTTATATATCGCATAGACGATACTAAATCATTAACAAAACGTTATTATTGCATCAATTTCAATGCGTTTTTTTTGTATTTGGGTCTGCGAGATGTTCATTAGAAACGATTTCTGCGAAGTTTTTTTTATTAACATATTTCTGGACTCCTGCTTTAAAGCTTTAAAGCTGTATTCAAACTCAAACCTGTTTACCGCGACTGTAATGGAACACGCATGGTTACTCTGTGGTCAGTTCGCATTTCAAACCCAGCCCCGGTAGTTCGGACGTCCATTGTCCGAAGGGAAAGAAATGAATCCGATTCTCAGAATTAGACCGTCATATTGTGTGTGTCCGGCTCATGTAATGTTGTTGTAATTGTTTCACATTCAGATTGGCATGTTTAAGTCTTAGTTTTCTTACATGTGCATTATTGTTATTTTCCTTACCGCACATTTTATCTGGACAACTGTTTTTTATGAATACACTCAGTTTTGTGTCATTATAGGCAATAATTCATATTTCTTTAGTATTCTTTCTTCTATTCTTATCTACTGCCTATTACAAATTATTTATTTATATTATGGATGTATGTGCATAGTATGTGAGCATTGTGAACGTTAATGGAAATAAAAATTTATGGAAAAAAAATTAATAATAATAATAATATTATTATTATTATTTTTTTTTTATGATTATGATAAAAATTTATCATGATGATCATGATCATGATGATGATGATTTATTATTATTATGATTTTTTTAATATTAATAATAATAATAATAATAATAATAATATTATTATTATAGGTTATATTCTGGTACCCACTATTCGTAACTAATAGTAACTCAATAACTCAACGCCTACAGATGCAAGAAACTGACCTGTCAAGGGCAGTAATTATGTGACCTCAGGCAAGGGTAAGTAAAACGAGTTGTTTCCCTTATGTACCACTTGCATATTCAGTTTGTCAATCTTATAGTAAATGAATCATTATCATCATCATCATCATCATCATCATCACGAACATTATTCGAAGAATTTCTTGATCGAGGCTGTCGCGAGTTGGCTCAGAGTACATCGGTTTTGTTGATTTTCTTGCTCAAGATATCGCGAAGAAATCACTCGGCATCACTCAGCATCAACTATGATTACCGAATAAGAATTTAACTGATCTCCATTTGGATTGCGCAGTTGAAAACGGAAATGACACCTCGGTCTAATGTAAAAAATAGAAGTGTTTATTGTTTAGCGCCACGGAAATGCAGACGTACGGAAGTCTACTAGGGCCATTTTGTCGTATGTGCTTTGAGTTATGTATCATGCATTATGTGTAATGTCTTAGATGTTTTGTGTTGTGTCTTAGGTGCTATGTCATATGTGTTATTGTACATAATCTAATGTATTATTTGACAAAGAACGACGTAATTGAAATCAACAACTTATACGCGTTGTGCATGTCATTAAGGACAAGCATGAAAGCGATTTTAGCAATCGTTTTGTTCATGTTTTATGTCTTAGGTGTTTTGTCATATTGTATGCCTTAGGTGTTATGTCTTATGTATTATGTCTTAGGTGTTTTGTCATATTGTATGTCTTAGGTATTATGTCTTATGTATGTCTTAGGCGGTATTTATTATGTCTTATGTCTTAGGTGTTATGTCTTATGTATAATGTCTTAGGTGTTATGTCTTATGTATTATGTCTTAGGTGTTATGTCTTATGTATTATGTCTTAGGCGGTATGTATTATGTCTAAGGTATTTTGTCTCATATCTGAGGTGTAATGCCTGAGGTGTATTGTGTTATGTATTAGGTGTAATGTCTTATGTGTTCAATTACATCATTTAATGTATTATTTGACAAAAAAGAACGTAATTGCACTCATCAATTAATAGTCGTTCTGTATGACCTAACGAACAAGAATGAATGCGAGTTTAGGAATGGTGTTGTTCATACTCGGGTGCATTAGGTAATTCCAACTGTACCGACATATATCAGATCATACCATATCAAGAAACCGAGAAACAAGAATGGAGAAGATCGATAACAAGCATTTTCATTGGGTATTGTTTCATTACCCAGAAAATAGTTATGTTGATTGTTGAGTGTTAAAAGAAAACACGATTGAAAACTCAATTCTTTCCTTGCTTTAGCCATTCTTTCGATATAACGATATGGACAGTATATTTTTTTATTCTCAACAGTTTAAATTATGGGAGAAATATGTCGATTTAAAAATTGGGCTTGGTGCGCTAACTATGAGACGCCAAGGAAAACAGCGGTGGATTGATTTTTTTTTAAAGATTTGAAAGACAAGGAGTAATCTGAAGAATTAAAACCCTTTTCACGTCAGAGTTTTATTTCACATAAAAATACAGGATACGCTTGATAGAATATCCATAAACTGGTATCTTCATCCTATACGTTCCCAGAAGAATGCAGTTGTACCAAAGTAAATGGATTACCCGCAGTTGATGCTTGATGGAAAGAGAACAAGCAATGATGACCTGAACATTTGTTTTTCCTTGTACAGTCCAACACGGAAAACTGTTTTCAATACTTGCATGATCTTGCAATGCCTTTCAAGCCTGATCTTCACATTAAAACTACAGTGCGTGATGCATTACAGAGTGCTTCTAGCATCATTCTATAGATGGTCATTTAGAACATGATGAACTGTTCTTGCTTCTTGTTTTTGATCAAAATGTTTTATAAACCACAGCAGATATGTGGTCACCAATAGTAGTTTTTGGTAGAATGTATATGTTCTCCTACAAGAATCGATCATTGTTCATGTTCAGAATTGATTCACTTCAACGAAAAATGGCAATTTTAAGGCTAAGGATAAGATTTCACTTAAGGTGTTTCCGGAATACGACCCCTGGCCCCATGACTACGAGCATTCTCAAACTTAATCTTAGTCTTGAACTTAAATATAAGCCAATGACCATCAAAACTCTTAAGTAACAAGTTTTATACCATGAATGTATCCCTTATAAAAGATAGTTGAAATTCAGGAGCGGTTTTCACAAAGCATCTTAAGTTAAATTTTATCCTTTTCCTTAAATTTGGAAATTTCCCCAACTGAATAATTACATATAGAAACAGTTTAGAACTAAGTAACACTTTAAAATAACATCATTATGAAGTGTTTTTTGAGAAATATCAACATTATATGCATCTGTTTATTAAGTAAAGAAATATAATACATTCACATTTTGCACTTAAGTGAAAATATTTAAGAAATTACTTAAGATGCTTTGTGAATAGCAGCCCAGACTAATTTTGAGTATGAGAACTGTTACAGGCCTGAGGCCTGGTTTTACCCAGAAAAATCGACTCGAAATTGTCTCTAGCCTTTGGCGCAATCGATTTTAAATGCATACATGTATGTGCAAACTCAGCTGAAGTTGTCCATGGAATCTAATTCAATACATCGTAATTTGGCAATAATCCTTATGAACGTCAATGGTGTTTATTTGTCTGAAAACTGTTTCTTATTAAAGAAAGACATTTTATATTTTATATGTTCAAAAAAGCTGGGTATGAACGGTCTATACAAAACGTACATGTTGATTTACTCCAGAGGCATCACCAGTTATATCGCATAGACGATACTAAACCATTAAGAAAACGTTATTATTGCATCAATTTCAATGCGTTTTTTTGTATTTGGGTCTGCGAGATGTTCATTAGAAACGATTTCTGCGAAGTTTTTTTTGTTAACATATTTCTGGACTCCTGCTTTAAAGCTTTAAAGCTGTATTCAAACTCAAACCTGTTTCCAGAGACTGTAATGGAACACGCATGGTTATTCTGTGGTCAGTTCGCATTTCAAACCCAGCCCCAGTAGTTCGGACGTCCATTGTCCGAAGGGAAAGAAATAAATCCGATTCTCACAATTAGACCGTCATATTGTGTGTGTCCGGCTCAAGTAATGTTGTTGTTATTGTTTCACTTTCATATTGGCATGTTTAAGTCTTAGTTTTCTTACATGTGCATTATTGTTATTTTCCTTACCGCACATTTTATATGGAGAACTGATTTTTATGAAGACACTCATTTTTGTTTCATTATAGGCAATCTTTCCTATTTCTTTAGTATTCTTTCTTCTATTCTTATCTACTGCCTATTACAAATGTCGTTAAATGTTACTATTAATCATTTATATTATGGATGTGGATGATATGTTTGTATTTGCATAGTATGTGAGCATTGTGAACATTAATGGAAATAAAAATTTATGCAACAAAAAATTATTATTATTATTATTATGTTTTTTTATGATAATGATAAAAATTGATGATGATGATCATGATGATGATTATTATTTTTTATTAATATTAATATTAATATTAATAATAATAATAATAATATTATTATTATTATTGGTTATATTCTGGTACCCACTATTCGTAACTAATAGTAGCTCAATAACTCAACGCCTACAGATGCAAGAAACTGACCTGTCAAGGGCAGTAATTATGTGAACTCAGGCAAAGGTAAGTAAAACGATTTGTTTCCCTTATATACCACTTGCATAACCAGTTTGTAAATCTTATAGACCATATCGACAAGCGGTCACGTGGTCTGTTCTAGGTAAACATGCTATCTTGCAGCTGAACTCTGTGTTTACAGTAGCAATACTCTGGCCAGCTTTTATGGGAAGGCTTTGCTGGTAATCCACACGGATATGCCCAGATAAAAATCCTAATAAATAAACAATTAGCACACCAAAAATGAATTTGTAACACATATTTACTATTCAATTATCTGTGCATTAATGCTCTGCAATTCGGTTTTAAACTAAAGTCAAAATGGCATCTTAAAGTTCTACGGAGTGGACTAAAAAGAACACAAATGGGATCCGCAAAATATTCTCTATAATTCAAATTAAATTGTTGACTACATTAAACAAAATGGATAAAATAGAGCGTTCAATATAGGGTATAATTTCTTAGTGAAAAGTTACAGACACGAAGCATTTGTTCGTAAGACAGTTGACGAGTTTCACATTAAAGCACAGTGTTGGAAAAGTCAAAGAAAAAATGAGAAATGACATGAATTGTCAACGGCAATTCATTTTTCAGAAGGGCAGTCGTCAGTGGACAATGCAGCAGTATTGCGTGGTATGTAATAACATTAATAGTTATTTAACATTGATGGTTTTTATACCAAATGACGTTAATATTATACATAGTGTATATATTACAACAGCTAAGACATTAATCTGATTAATATATTCATGATATAATTATATTTAAATGCATTACTATATTTAAACAACATCTTCACTCATATTTACAGGTCTGGTGGTGTGTGTAACCATCTGATTGCCCTCCTCTACACAGCTAACCATTGGGTGACCGGTCAGCAAAAAATATTAGAAATACCAGCAGACATGTCTTGTACGAAGGTTGGTCAAGCGTGGCATAAGCCCAGGGCGGACAAATTCGAACCCGAACCAGTGATGAAGTTGACTTTTAGGAGGATACAAATGACATACAACTTCGGAAACGGGATGCAGTACAAAGCATTTTGTACGATGCTAGAATAAAACACATTAGAAAATCCTCATCGACAGAAGATACTAAAGCAGTCACTGATGTCCTTGGTGGAAGAAATGCAAATTAATTATTTGTCAAAGGGACAACTATCCGCTGTAAATTGCACCTTACTGTATTTGGCACTTTACAGAGCTACCAGTTGAGTGACTATCACAGCTCAAACACAGAATTTACAGCCTACCTACTTACCACCGCAGACATCCTATTAGAAGAATCTTTGAATTTTCCTGAAATCCCCATTCCACAGTCAAATTAGAATATAAGACGTTAATAACGTGGACACTTCCAGCAGTTACTTTCTAACTTCATTGACAATTTCCAAAAGAATATTGAAAGCAATTAAACAATCAACTATTGATCAAGCACTGAAACAACTACTGCATGACATGCGCAAAACAGACAGACACCATCAAGGTTTGGAGACAAGTGAGGCATACTTAAGAAACTAAAATATTTACTCGTGTATAATCCATTCTCATGTCACTGACAAAGAGGACACTTTTCATAAAATGTATACCAAGAAAATGAAGAAGGAACTCAAGCACAATGTCACTGTATTTTAAACCGGCTTATTAATCAACCCGTGCTGTGGATACCTAAGTGCTTCCAAAGATGGAAAAAATATCATTATTACGGATTTTACGAAACATTACGAAATTATAAAGTATCCCTAAATTTATCGAAATCTGACTCCAACAAAAGCAGCAAATAATTACAACTTCTGCGTAGATTTCATAGACGGACTGTTACATTAAATATAATTATTATTATTACCATATAACTGGTCAAAGGGTACTAGCTGGGGCGAATTGATGGACTTTGTGGTATTTACAAACAGGACTATTTCTGAAACGAATTTATTTTATTAAGTTGTATGCCAAAACTTCTTTGAAATATTGGTGCAATTTTACATAAATGTTGCATAATATGTATGAAAGGTACTGACAACAGTAATCCGGTCCTTTCGATAAGCAGTAATAAATGGATCTTGAATGTTGGAAAGAAGGCAGCACATAGTCCAAAGAGTTTTTATTGGAAAATGTGTGTCGAAAGTATGCACATTCGCTATTTTAACGTGTATGCGATGTTTCGCAATGATATGTGTATCTTGAACATAAGATGCAGAAAAAGGCTTTTGTTCTCCCAAAACTGGCGGAATATTCCGGCGAAGTCCCAATTTAGACTGTATTGTTACCTTCCATTGTTTTAAAACACTTTTAAATTGATGCATTGATACACCATCTTCCTAACCAAACCCCTTACAATGCAGCACACATCAATGAAACACCATAACTACACTGTTTTTATAACAACTACAGACTGGACGTGTGTATTTTAACTGTCAATAAACCAACTGTTAGAGTTTCTTGGGCAGCGTGTTTACCTAGATAAGATCACGTGACTTTCTTTGCTGATATGGGCTATAGTAAATTAATCATCATCACCATCATCACCACGAACATTATTCGAACAATTTATTGATCGAGTCTGTCGCGAGTTGGCTCGGAGTACACCGGTTTAGTTGATTTTCTTGCTCAAGATATCGCGAAGAAATCACTCAGCATCAAATATGATTACCTAATACGAATTTAACTGATCTCCATTTGGATTGCGCAGTTGAAACGGAAATGACACCTCGGTAAAATGTAAAAAATAGAAGTGTATATTTTTTAGCGCCATGGAAATGCAGACGTACGGAAGTCTAATAGGGCCACTTTGTCGTATGTGTTTTTAGGTATGTATCATGCGTTAGGTGTTATGTCTTATGTCTTAGGTGTTATGTATTGTGTCTTAGGTGCTATGTCATATGTGTCATTGTACATCATTTAATGTATTATTTGACAAAGAAAGACGTAATTGAACTCAGCAACTTATAATCGTTCTGTATATCATAAAGAACAAGCATGAATGCGATTTTGCAATGGTGTTGTTCATGCATTATGTCTTCGGTGTCTAGTCATATTGTATGTCTTAGGTGTTATGTCTTATGTATTATGTCTAAGGCGGTATGTATTATGTCTTAGGTGTTTTGTCTCATGTCTAAGGTGTTATGTCTTATGTCTGAGGTGTTTTGGTAATAGGTGCAATGTTTTATGTGTAAAATTACATCAATTAATGTATTATTTGACCAAAACGAATGTAATTGCGCTCAGCAATTTATAGTCGTTCTGTATGACCTAAAGGACAATGATGAATGCGAGTTTAGCAATAGTGTTGTTCATACTCATGTGCATTAGGTAATGCCAGCTGTACCGACACATATCAGATCATACCATATCGAGAAACCGAGAAACAAGAATGGAGATGATCGATAACAAGCATTTTCAATGGGTATTGTCTAATTTCCCAGAAATAGTTATGTTTATTGTTGAGTGTTAAAAGAAAACATGAGAGAAAACTCAATTATTTCCTTGCTTTAGCCCTTCTATCGATATGGACAGTATATTTTTTTTACTTAACAGTTTAATTTACGGGAGAAATGTGTCGATTTAAAAATGTGTAGCGTTGTTAATAAGTGTCAAAAATTTTAGTCGATTAATCAGCAACAAGTTCTGACTAAATAACCGATTAATCAGGATTCTTGAAAGTAAAGGAAAGAAGAGCTAGGCGGCAGTGTTTCAATCATTTACATTGTTTTTATTTTGTTTGGCAGTGCATATGTGTCTGAAACAAGTACACGACATGTTTTGTGAATCCAGTTTGTGAACTGCATTATCCTACAAACGCACCAGACAGTTTAAAGGATTCCAATCAAACTTCCATAATTAATGTGTTGCCATCAGATCACATCAGGAACTTCGAAATTATGACCCATTGTTTGTAAAAGAAAATGCAAAAAGTGCCTTTTTTTCAACACATTGTCAGATTTTATCCAATCTGGATCAAAATTAATTACATAGTTTGTGTGGGGCCATAAGATCACAGTAGAGGCTTAAAATCGACCAGATCAGTCCAGAACATGAGGTTGTTGCTGGGATGAAAAGAAATGCAAAAATGGAATTTATGCAGGATGGGCACTCCATTTTTAATCCAATCGCTATAGAACATCCACTACTTGTTCATGACTATCAGATCTCAGACACACTATAAATGAAGGGTAGATGTCTAGATGATAATACAGCTTAGTATAATAAAGTAGCAAAAGAAGCCATCAACCATGACTTGACCTCTGCACAGCCATCCATATTATATTTCAAAACTGCAGCATTAAATCCATTCTGCCAAAACTGCGTGCACAAATTTGCATCCCGGAGAATGATATATACCCAAATTCCTACTTGTTAATGACAATTAGTTTGTTTTTGATAAGCAAGGGTAAAACGATAAGCTAATGAAATATGACAGTTAACCAGCTAGACATGTGATTAAACACCATAATGGCATATATTTTGTAATCTTTGTTCAAACTTTTCTCAAGAGTAATGTCTCCTCTCAGTGTAGCTTTTTCGGACAATATTGGTCTCTGTAATTAAGACAAAATAGCTTTACTAGAGAAAATACTAGTTCTCCAAATCATATTAAAATATATAAACTTACACATTTTATTCTATTGAACAACGCATTTAACTATTATGTGTATGTGTGCAACATGATAACATTATTTGGTCACTGAAACATATCCGTGAATCGGACCACTTCTTTTAGATAAAATAAAGAAATCGGAAGGAGAAGGGATTATAAGGGCCGATTTTTGCTATAAAATTGACGATTCAATTAAATGTTTAAATTTGAATTACTTGTGAGCATAATTCATCATGCATATAGCTTAATAACGTTGACATGGATATCGAACCATCGCGCTCGCGTACAACGTCACGCGGATCGTTCAAACAACGCGCGTTTCTTCGAAAACAACGATTTTTTTACTACTGTTTATCACTTTTGTTGTCAAATTTAACGAACAGCTCACGCGTTAACCAAAATTTTAACTTGTCTGTTTGAATTTTATAAAAACATTTTGGTTAACGCATGTGCTGTTGGTAAAAATTAAACTTTTGTCAGTGCTGGTTTTTAAGAAAATTGCTTTTTAATTGAATTTGTTATTAAATAACAAACGTCATGATATTCACGAATCAAATATGTCCATACACTAGCAGATAATAGTCAGTACTGACAATAGTGTACGCACTTAACACCAGTACACACTAGAGTATGCGAGAGTGCATTTAATCGTGTCATTCATCTAATCGCCCGGATGTTCTAAACTGACCGACTCAGATCATCGCTAAAATACTACTTTAATTTATATATTTGTATATATATACGTTTATGTTTAATTGGTAAATAAATCGACTTTTCACAAAAAGCAATAAGAAAACTCTTACCGATGGAAGCGTCCTGGTGCAAAGAATAAAAATAAAAATTAATCAATATTAACAAACTTATCTCGTAATTACTACTACAACCACTACTACTACTACTACTACTACTACTACTACTACTACTACTACTACTACCACTACTACTACTACTACTACTACTCTACTACTACTAATACTACTACTATTATTACTAATACTACTAATACTACTACTACTACTACGTCTACTCCTATTACTACTATTGTTACAGCCAATGTTGCTGCTGCTCTGCTGCTGCTACTACTACTACTACCACTACTACTGATACTACTACTATTACTACTACTAGTACTATTACTACTACTACTACTACTACTACTACTACTACTACTACTACTACTACTACTACTACTACTACTGCTGCTGCTACTACTGCTACTACTGCTACTACTACTTGTACTCCTACTGCTACCACTACTACTACTGCTACTACTACTAATACTACTACTACTACTACAAATAATAATAATAAGAAGAAGAATAATACAAATACTATTGCTACTTCAACCACTGCCACTGAAACTGCTGCTACTGCTATTGCTACTACTACTACTGCTGCTGCTGCTGCTATTACTACTTCTTCTTCTACTACTACTACTATTACTACTACTACTGCTATTACTACTACTACTACTACTACTACTACTACTACTACTACTACTACTACTACTACTACTACTACTACTACTACTACTACTACTACTAATACTACTACTAATAATAATAATACAATTAATAATAACAATATGAAAAAAATCTTTATTAAATGAAGGTATCAACATTAGAATTAAATCTTAAGTATGTTTTTTAGACAGACAGACAGACAAACGCTATTAGTTCTTTTTCAATCTACAATAGCCTGCTTACATCACACTTGGCTTATGCGTCATCACTACCCTCTTAAGTCGTACTTACGACTTTTTATCTGGTAATTACGAGTTACTAAGTCGTAATTACGAGATACTGTCGTGAATACGAGATACTAAGTCGTAATTACAAGATACTAAGTCATAATAACGAGATAAAAAGTCGTATTTATATTCTAAGCAATAATTAAGATATAAAAAGTCGAAATTTCGAGATACTATATCGTAATTACGAGATAAAACGTCGTAATTACGAGATACTAAGTCGTAATTACGAGATAAAAAGTAATTAGATAAGTTTTCTAATATTGAGTATTATTTTTATTTTTTACTTTTTATACACCTGGCGCCAGGACGCTTCCATACTTACCTGATATCTGCATAATCCAACAATGATAACATTTCTAATACACAGGATACTATAGTTATATACTAGATCCATTTTCAATTAAAGCGACATGGTTACCCTAGCTCCAAATGCTGTATTTACCAGCACATTCTACACTCCATGGCCGTGCTTGAAATACAGCATATCGAATGTAGGTCACGCATTAACTTGTCTTTAAACTAGTTCTAAATTCTACACACATATTTTTCATTATAACATTAAGGAAATCCACATTTGATTGCAAATTGATGCCCACATGCTTAAACGTTTATATTGAAGCGTTCTTTTTATATATTCCAAAATTCCATGTCACAGTTTCTTCTAATACGTGTTTAAATAGATCTAATGTTACACATCCTCTCGTGTCCTCAAAACTTTTGTAAACTCTGTTGATGTACGTCACATTTTGTTTTTCAATAACTGTGACGATTATATTACGTCATAATTATCTAACTGCAATGTAATTAGGGGCGTAGCAAGACTTCTTCCAGTTATAGGAACTGAATCAATCAAACAATGGCAAGTTTCAAGCCACGTGTTCTTGAAAATGCTCAATAGGTAATTTCAAAATATTATTTAAATTATTATGATTATGATTTATTTTAAATTCAATAATTTGTTATAAACAGGTTCCACTTTGGGCAGTGAGTTACAGAGTCCTTCGTGCTTGTTGGCATATATATATTTTCATAGCTTTGCCCTTAACAAACCGCTGATGTTTAATCATGGATGGTTTAATTGTTTTAACAGGAAACAATGAGAAACATGAGCTCATTTAATCCATACCCGTTACCCGCGTCCGTAATCTTGATCCCGTTATTTGTTTATATCTACTTAAAAACGGATGCTTTCGTACGTATTATCTAGCTCTGTAATGCTAGGTTCCCACTATCACCATTCGCGGTACAATTGAAATCGTGGTCTTAATCGTGGTGATCCTATCAGATCTTGAGGTCAGTCGTGGCAATCGTGTTAATCGTAGAAAATTTTTGAACGGTTCCAAAATTGTTTACGATTAACTCGATCCATCGCTAGCACCGTATCAGATTGTATTTCATCATAACAAAGCGCGACAAATCGTATCTAATCGTGCTTCGAAATCGTCGTGATCGTGGTCGATCTTAGGCAAAACAAACACCAAGCCCTGTTGAAATGTGTTTCAATCGCAAGAATCAATGTAATCAATAGTCAGTCGGGCTGTATTTATAATTATCATTCGGGTCAAGTCGTACCTCAAATCGTGATCACCATCGATCTTTATCGTGAAATACATTGCGACCACAATCATATCCTGTCGTAACTGAGTGCATTGATTCGTGATACACGTATAGGAACTTATCAGCACGTACTAGAACGTCCCTATTCGAGGAACCTGATCGTGATGATCGTTACAGATCGAGACCCAATCATGGACTCGATCGAAACAAACCCAACGTAACTTATGTAATCGTATCTGAACTGAAGATCAGACAGTGACAGATCGTGACACCTGTTATTGACAAATCGTGACCTGATCGCAACATAGCGCAAAACATCGTATCACAACTTACGGACTCGGATCGCATCGTTTTCAAGCCTGAAATCTGATAGAAAGACCAGGATCAGCCAATCGTGGCGTTCGTTACGGGTCGTTACGGGTCGTTACGGGTCGCACGACAGTGGGAACCTAGCATAAGCATCGTCTAAAAGATTAAATATCGAAATACTTTAAAATACAGATACAATTTATTAATGCATTTTAGATCTACCGGTATATTTGATGTAACATAATCAATGCTATATTGTATAATTATGTAAATTATGAAATGGAAACGTATACATGTTGAACAACGTATAGCCCTGGTCGAAATATAATGAGCCTTTCCCATTTAACCGCAACAGTGTTCGTATCACGAACGAATAAGAACCGACAGGTAATGTGCAAAATCAAGCTGTCTGCCTTGTAATACAATTATGAACATTTGTCATTAAACATTCGTTGTATATAACCGTTCCCGACTAATGCATTTACAGGTAGAAGTAATAAGGGAAAAATTGCAGAAAACCAGGGCGCGTCTGAAAACAGGAAAACAGGGCGCGTCTGAAAACAGCAAAACAGGGCACGTCCGAAAACAGCAAAACAGGGCGCGTCTGAAAACAGCAAAAAAGGGCACGTCTGAAAACAGCAAAACAGGGCACTTCTGAAAACAGCAAAACAGGGCGCGTCTGAAAAACAGCAAAACAGAGCGCGTCTTAAAACCGCAAAACAGGGCTCGTCTGAACCCCATTCCGTTCTGTTCTCCTGTGCCCTCAATGCCCTCTGCCTTATGGTAGGTCAGAAGAAGAATTCAAGTGCTTTTGCACAAATAAATTAAATGCCTATTAAACATGTTCTTTTAAACTTTGAAGCAATTCAAGCAACATTTATGACCAAAAATGATAAGTATATAATTATAAAGAATAAAACAGCTGAAATGGATAAATTATAAATCGTTTGTACACAACGCAAAGCGATTGAAATAGAGGAGTCCTTCTGTTCTTATCGTTCGTATTTTTGAAAACAAACGAATAGTTTACAAAGTGTATTTCACACATCAACTTATATTGGATGGTCTATCTGAGTGCTTGCGTGAGTGAATTTTGAGCCTTAGGCCGTAAGTTCGAGCCAGGTAGAAACACAACTTTTTGTTTGTTTTCTTGCGCATTGCTTTGCATAATACGTTTATGATGCAGTTAAATGATTATAATTGGTCTTTAGTTCCATAACATCTCACCATTATTTAAACGACCCAATATTGCCAATTGTATATGTATGTTGTGTTTCTTGAAAAAAGTTATTTTGATTACGTAACCTAAAATACTCATTACTAACATGAGTCCTATCATCTACTTAGGAGAGGTCAAGGTCAAAAACGATATTTATAAGATAAGTACGAGATGTAGGCGTCCTTAATGCTGTCCAAATGTTGACAAAGGTAATAAATGATATTACAGACTCGGTTCGTAGAAATAAAGAAAGCGTATCTAAACGATGTTTCATAATGTATGTTGTGATATGCCGGCGCTGATACAGAATTTTAAATTATAGTGGGCGGAAATATTCAGTAACTGAAAAAAATGCCAACAAACAATTTTAGATCTTGTGCATGTTCGGATAGATACAGAAAATTTGCGATATGGACAAACAGAATCAATTAACCGACAGTACTGAAAAATTAAATTGATTATTACAATACATTGATTAAATGACATATGTTTTAAGATATTGTGGGTTTTAAAAATCCAATATTGGACATTTTAAGAGGTGGCGTGGCGTATGCTGCTTCCAACCACATCTAAAGCCGCATATGATATGCGGGTCTTGTTACTCTACTACCGTGGATATGGTCTTATAGATGTCAACCGTTTATAAAGTTTAACAGCATCTACTAAATATTTACGTTCATTGTATTTGATTATGTCTGTTTGTCCGTGAACAGTTCGATCTGCTTTACGGAAAATTCTCTGACTGATTAACCACTGCTTTAGCAGATTTAATTTTTTTTACACGTACATCATAATTATAGACCCGTACATTTTAAATGTCACTAGACTCAAAAAGTTCACTTTAATAAAAAGAACAGAATCGTTGTGAAGGAGTGTGTTTATGCGTGCTTAATTCATATACGGACGTTCTAACAAATGAATACTTACGTGACTATTTCATGACTAACCCTAATGCCATTTTAGCCCCCTAAGGGACTAATTTAGCCACCCAAGGAAGTTTTGACTTACAAAGGGATACTTATGTGACTATTTTAGTCACCTAAGTATCCAAATGTGTGTACGGGTACACGGACAATGTATCAGATGTATATGAACAACGCAACGACATACTGACGGCTGACGGAATATACAATGCATTATAATGTTGTTGCTGTTTCACAGTAAGTATATAGTCAGCTACACGTCATGCCACATGCATGAGGCACACCATATTTTGAAAATAACCGGACTATCTTACTTAGTATATACAGAAGCTGTTAGGCGTTCTATGATCCTAAGTGTGTTCGTAGATCTCGTATCAGCATAGCGGATGTGGCAACAATTAGTGTGACCAAAATATTTTCATAGATGTATGGGTAAACTATATCGACATTTTTTATTTTATTTTTTTCTTACTCGTATTGCAGACTTTGTAGATATACCAAGTAAGGTCCGGTCGAGATAATGAGTGCATTATTACGTACATATTAAGTACATGTATTGTGTTGTAAAGAATAACACTCTGTATGCAAATCAAAACAAAACTTTGAAACGTATCATACTAAAAAAATCACAATAATAAAAAAGAACACAAAGTTAAATGTGTCGTTATAACAAGTGAACCATGCAATAATGCTCGGTCCGCGTCAAAGTGTCTGATACAGCGTCTTAATATTATTGTTGATGTTACTCGAGAATTTCACTTACGCATGTTTAAAATTCCGTAAAACATATCGTTCAGAAATCATGTTATTAAATTATCACCGAGAATGTGTTTGTAATGATTCAACCTGCATAAAACCCACAAAAAATCAATATTTTATTTCTTAAGCGCGGGATGCTCAGACGACCTGTACTTTTGATATGTTGCTGCAGCGGCATCGTTTTCAAAATGTAACAAAACTATAATTGTTGTTTTTTACACGTACATTTTTTAGATCAGTTTCTCTAAACCTGAAGTCTTCATTGTCGGACTTGTGTTGTTGGTTGGAGGAAGTGTACACATCACACAGCAGTTAAACAAAATGTAACGACCTCAACTTATAAAAGTAACGTCAAATGACGTCAAAACGCTTATACAGTGGTCATAATTGACGATGTGACGTAAAAATATGTTTTTCGTTTATAGTTTGAAAATATTCAATCCTTGAAGTGTAAACAACGATATATTCAGATATATAAATTTTGTGCATTTTTTTAAAGAGGCAAAAATCGACCCTTATCATCCCTTTTCGTTTTGTTAAGAAAGACATCTCGTGCATAAAAATCTTTAATTAATCGACGAATTCCAAATCTTAATCGATTGATTAATCATCACCTTATAGTCGTTAATTATTGGTATTGGTATTGGAAAGACAAGGAGTAATCTGAAGAATTAAAACCCTTTTTCACGTCAGAGTTTTATTTCACCTAAAAATACAGGATACGCTTCATAGAATATCCATAAACTGGAATCTTCATCCTATACGTTCCCAGAAGAATGCGTTGTACCAAAGTAAATGGATTACCCGCAGTGGATGTTTGATGGAAAGAGAACAAACAATGATGACCTGAACATTTGTTTTTCCGTGTACAGTGCAACATGGAAAAATGTTTTCAATACTTTCATGATCTTGCAATGCTTTTCTAGCCTGATCTTCACATTAAAACTACAATGCGCGATGCATTACAGAGTGATTCTAACATCATTCTATAGATGGTCATTTAGAACACGATGAACTGTTCTTGCTTCTTGTCTTTGATCAAAATGTTTTACAAACCACAGCAGATATGTGGTCATTTCCACCAATAGTAGTTTTTGGTAGAATGTATATCTTCTCCTACAAGAATCGATCATTGTTCATGTTCAGAATTGATTTTGGATTAACAACATCTTACTTTGAGGTTCATATGTGTACTTCAGCTGATTTTTTGTTCTTTGAAATAGCAAGCCCCAATGGCTGTGCAGTCGAAACACAATACTGCGAATCGCGATTCAACAAAATGTCGGGATAAGTTACGAATAAGGCTGCCGGTCCCGTCCGTTTTTTTTATATGTTTAACTACAAAAAGATGCGATACTGCAAATATGCGATACTACGAAAGATTAGTTTCTATGAACAAATTGCCCGGTCCCGTCGTTAAGTTAGACTACGAATTATACTGTCACTGTCACTGTCACACCTTCTCAACGAAGATTTCACACCTCTGCCCAGTTGGTTTGCACCATAGACAAAGACAGCTGTTAACAAGTTTATTTACAATTTGAGTACAATGCAGTGGGAGACTTTCGTTTGACTAAATGACTTTAGTTTTTGCCGATATTATGTCATTGCGAATTTGATCACTGTGTACGGATATTATTTTTTATTTAATGTGTTTTTATTTATAATGAATTACATACACAATATTTTCGAATGCACAAGTAAAAATATACAAACACCATTAGAATCAATAACTGGCTTTACATTATAATTTTCGTAAATAAAACGTGCAATCCCTCTTTAAATAAGACCTATTCTCTTTTTGGTCCAATATTGTGATGTGGCACATCGATGCTTTTCTGTCGGTGTCTTATTGAATTGCTTTTTAACAGTTTTAGAGTGATAAAACTCAAATCTGTAATTTGAATAAATGTCTAGTCTACGTTTTCGAATAGTTTTTTAATAAAAATAAAGTGTCACAACATAAACATGAATTTCAAAAAGAAACAAACTATCCGTTACTTACAGCACTGTTTGTCCTCTCTCCGTAGATTGTCTGCGAACTAAAGTCACAGTTGGATGGGCATGTCCCACTGTTATTTTCAGAAACAAAAGTTAAAGTGTGTAAAGTAAAGTATAGTAAAGTGTTTTTTTATTATAGGGTCACCCCTCGCGATTAAGGGCCAACTAGTTTTATTTTCTGAGACACCTTTACTAATGAACATGTTTACTCCCGATTCCTATCCTATATGCCGGGCGCTTGGCAGGAAAGCAATCGGTACCCCTTGATTTAACTAGCTGCTGGGTAGGCAACCGGCCATATCAGAACTCGCCCTGTGTAGGACTCGAACCTTCGACCTCCCGCTCCGTAGGCGAACGCCCTAACCACTGTATATGTACGGTTATTTATATCAGTTATTTTCAAAATAAGCAGATGAAAGTGACAAGATATAACAACTTGTAATCAGACTGTAAACATAGACATGAAGATGGAAACACTCAAATATATCAAACAAATCAACAACTACGAGCGTCGACTTTTGCGTCGTTTATTAGTGTCGTGAAACCTAAAACAACTGTCGAGTCAACGTATATACATGTGTACAAGTATTGGAGTTTCCGGCTGTACAGCCAAGAAACTAGTTTGTGATGAAAAAGTAGTCAAGTATGCGTTTTACAACAATTTCGTAACTTTTCGTCCATTTTAAATCAAAGTATATGATAAATAACTTTATTGAATTTCGTTGAGTTCCATAAGACCATAATTATGTATTATACATTCTAACACGATACTCGCTGATTTTTATATAGACAAAGAACACATTTATCATTGTAAACTACCGAATAAACAACGCAAAACGAAGTCCAGATTCTGAGTGGAGCATATTAAAATATAGTTTTCATTACAATTGTCAAATCGTGTTAGAATCGAAATTATTTCCGCATTATCGCTGTTTATCGAGCTATAAACAACTGTTTGTCGTTCTGATGCGTGGCTATTAAAAAATACCCTACGCATCAGAGCTCCAAATCGTTGTTTATTGGCCAATAAACAACTATTAATCGAAAATTATTTTTAAATAAATAAAAATCGAACAACCATTACATATTTAAAAAAAAAATGTCAAGAAAAAATATCCGCGCTGCTCAGGATTGAACAAGGGTGCAGCCTTACGTCGACAGCCTTACGCAATATCAACTAGACCACAGAGAACGATATTTATTTCGTCTGTATTTTCACACCTAAATGTGTTATGTATATTACCGGAAGCATACAAAACGTTTAATGGATTAAAACCTGCACACAGATATATTGAATGTGTATATAAATGGCCAAATATTTCCTGAATTCAGCTAATTGAAGCTAGGTCTGCATAGATGAATGCGGATATTTCCTACTCTGTTTGGTGGACAGGGTTGCACGGGCTCTAAGAGCCCACCATCATCGGGTATTGGTCGTGGTAGCCCGATGGTTTCATTAACGTCTACTTTCTTCTCTATACATTCATTCTTACACTGACCTACATCTCTAACTATGTCCTAACATGATTAAGCTAATCTTAATCTAACTAAACTTTTCATACTACTGTTTATTTCTCATAATTTCTTATCGTTCTCTCTCCTTAGTGCTTTTCCTAGCTTTTGACTTCTCTAACAAACACTTATTTGAAGTAATTTCTCATTTTGTTTCACTAGCTGTTCCTTCTTACCACCTCTTCCTTTCCCGTATTGCTCACCATTCTACGTCTCTTACTTTCCCTTGTTTACCTCTCTCTCAGTGTCGCTTTTTTCTCGCTCACTGTTTTTCCTATTCTTTTATTAAATTCTTCTGTCCCACTTGTCCTTCTTACTCTTTTCTTTCTCTCTGCCTTCTTTCTCACTGTCTCTTCTTTTTTCTTCTCCATCACTCTTCATTTCACTTATCGTATTTTATTCCTCTTTTCTCTCTCTAAATCCTCGCTCACACTTGCTTCACACTCGTTCTTTCTCTCTCTAAGTCATCGCTCACACTTCCTTCACACTCTTTCTTCTCTCTCACACTCTTCATTTCACTTAGCGTATTTTGTTCCTCATTTCTCTCTCTAAACCCTCGCTCACACTTGCTTCACACTCTTTCTTTCTCTCTCTAAGTCCTCGCTCACACTTCCTTCACACTCTTCCTCTCTCTCATTCTTCATTTCACTTAGCGTATTTTGTTCCTCATTTCTCTCTCTAAATCCTCGCTCACACTTGCTTCACACTCTTTCTTTCTCTCTCTAAATCCTCGCTCACACTTGCTACACACTCTTTCGTCCTCTCTCTCACTCTTTCCGTTTTCTCATCTCATTCTTTTTCTCTTCTTATTCGCTCGTCTTTCTCATCTCTTATTTTTTCCCGCTCCGTAAGTTACTTTAATAAGTGTGCTTATGATCGTAAACGCTACGACATGTACCAGTATTACGTTACTTCCGTAATTTTCGAAAGACGGGATAATACTAAGAATAAATCAGTATATCAGGTGACTATTCGTAGTATCGCGTTTCGACTGTATTTTAGATGGTTGGCGGAAGCCAACGATCTTAAGAGAGGGTAATTATATGAACCTGTATGAACCTGTTCTTTGCAGACAATATGCTGAAATATAAATTTGTAACTATATTTGCTAACTGCGCTATATACTTTCATTGCGCATTCTATTTAGGTTAAGAAGGGTTATCCCCCGTTTAGGTTGTCAGGGAACTGTATTCAAAAGTATACCGTAATTACTCTATATGTTGGGACACTCTTGATGTTGGGACACCCTTTCAATTCGATTAAATGAATATTTTTCGTGACTCTGAATTTTGGGACACTTCGAAAATTTGAATTTTTTACTGTTTCTAGCTTTTGGCAGATCTACACTGTTTTCTAAGTTGGCAATTTAGTGTCAATTTCCGTTAAGACAGAAATAAAAAGTCGCCATCTAACTGTGATTTTACTGGCACCGTGAATTGCAATTTCAAACTGTCAAAGTTGTGAATTCTTATATGAATATTCCATATATCCATATCTTATGGCAGCTGGCCCCATCAAAGTGGCCCCTTGTTTGCGCATCATAATTACTCCCTGATTTGCTTGATTTATAAGGATTAATATACACACCCATTGCGGATTTGAACCTTACGATTGAATGGTTTTGTACCTCAGTTGAGGATTCTAAATATTGGGACACATTTTTTTCTGCCTCTCAAAATTTGGACAGCAAAATTTTTTATTATTTTTAAGTGTCCCAACATAAAGAATAATTACGGTATCTATTCTAATAACTAGGAACTAGTATACTAAGGAATACAAACAAGTAAAATATTTAAAAACGCTTACAGCGTAGAAAGACTGTTATCTCATGTTTTCCATGAAACTTATTACAGCCAATAAAGCCACACAGTAACATGGTGAGTTTATGTACACATTGTCCCTTTAGTGCCGCTCCCTGTTTTGTGTTTAGGTTATAATATACTAATTCCAATCCTTATGTAATTTAATGTAAAAGCGATAACTTTAACCAAAATAAATGCAACTATTTGCACATAGGGACCCTCATAACCATACCTTTTCTTAAAGAGCATTTTATGCTGAATTGATTTAAGCAGTAAAATGGGTATGTCATGTATCATGTAAGAAAGAACTCGACACTAAACAAAGATGACTGTTTTATCACCATCTATTACCGGAAGCATACAAAACGTTTAATGGATTAAAACCTGCACACAGATATATTGAATGTGTATATAAATGGCCAAATATTTTCTGAATTCAGCTAATTGAAGCTAGGTCTGCATAGATGAATGCGGATATTTCCTACTCTGTTTGGTGGACAGGGTTGCACGGGCTCTAAGAGCCCACCATCATCGGGTATTGGTCGTGGTAGCCCGATGGTTTCATTAACGTCTACTTTCTTCTCTATACATTCATTCTTACACTGACCTACATCTCTAACTATGTCCTAACATGATTAATCTAACCTTAATCTAACTAAACTTTTCATACTCCTGTTTATTTCTCATAATTTCTTATCGTTCTCTCTCCTTAGTGTTTTTCCTAGCTTTTGACTTCTCTAACAAACACTTATTTGAAGTAATTTCTCATTTTGTTTCACTAGCTGTTCCTTCTTACCACCTCTTCCTTTCCCGTATTGCTCACCATTCTACGTCTCTTACTTTCCCTTGTTTACCTCTCTCTCAGTGTCGCTTTTATCTCGCTCACTGTTTTTCCTATCCTTTTATCAAATTCTTCTGTCCCACTTGTCCTTCTTACTCTTTTCTTTCTCTCTGCCTTCTTTCTCACTGTCTCTTCTTTTTTCTTCTCCATCACTCTTCATTTCACTTATCGTATTTTATTCCTCGTTTCTCTCTCTAAATCCTCGCTCACACTTGCTTCACACTCGTTCTTTCTCTCTCTAAGTCCTCGCTCACACTTCCTTCACACTCTTCCTCTCTCTCATTCTTCATTTCACTTAGCGTACTTTGTTCCTCATTTCTCTCTCTAAACCCTCGCTCACACTTGCTTCACACTCTTTCTTTCTCTCTCTAAATCCTCGCTCACACTTGCTACACACTCTTTCGTCCTCTCTCTCACTCTTTCCTTTTTCTCTTCTCATTCTTTTTCTCTTCTTATTCGCTCGTCTTTCTCATCTCTTTTTTTTTCCCGCTCCGTAAGTTACTTTAATAAGTGTGCTTATGATCGTAAACGCTACGACATGTACCAGATTACGTTACTTCCGTAATTTTCGAAAGACGGGATAATACTAAGAATAAATCAGTATATCAGGTGGCTATTCGTAGTATCGCGTTTCGACTGTATTTTAGATGGTTGGCGGAAGCCAACGATCTTAAGAAAGGGTAATTATATGAACCTGTATGAACCTGTTCTTTGCAGACAATATGCTGAAATATAAATTTGTAACTATATTTGCTAACTGCGCTATATACTTTCATTGCGCAATTCTATTTAGGTTAAGAAGGGTTATCCCCCGTTTAGGTTGTCAGGGAACTGTATTCAAAAGTATACCGTAATTACTCTATATGTTGGGACACTCTTGATGTTGGGACACCCTTTCAATTCGATTAAATGAATATTTTTCGTGACTCTGAATTTTGGGACACTTCGAAAATTTGAATTTTTTACTGTTTCTAGCTTTTGGCAGATCTACACTGTTTTCTAAGTTGGCAATTTAGTGTCAATTTCCGTTAAGACAGAAATAAAAAGTCGCCATCTAACTGTGATTTTACTGGCACCGTGAATTGCAATTTCAAACTGTCAAAGTTGTGAATTCTTATATGAATATTCCATATATCCATATCTTATGGCAGCTGGCCCCATCAAAGTGGCCCCTTGTTTGCGCATCATAATTACTCCCTGATTTGCTTGATTTATAAGGATTAATATACACACCCATTGCGGATTTGAACCTTACGATTGAATGGTTTTGTACCTCAGTTGAGGATTCTAAATATTGGGACACATTTTTTCTGCCTCTCAAAATTTGGACAGCAAATTTTTTTATTATTTTTAAGTGTCCCAACATAAAGAATAATTACGGTATCTATTCTAATAACTAGGAACTAGTATACTAAGGAATACAAACAAGTAAAATATTTAAAAACGCTGACAGCGTAGAAAGACTGTTATCTCATGTTTTCCATGAAACTTATTACAGCCAATAAAGCCACACAGTAACATAGTGATTTTATGTACACATTGTCCCTTTAGTGCCGCTCCCTGTTTTGTGTTTAGGTTATAATATACTAATTCCAATCCTTATGTAATTTAATGTAAAAGCGATAACTTTAACCAAAATAAATGCAACTATTTGCACATAGGGACCCTCATAACCATACCTTTTCTTAAAGAGCATTCTATGCTGAATTGATTTAAGCAGTAAAAAGGGTATGTCATGTATCATGTAAGAAAGAACTCGACACTAAACAAAGATGACTGTTTTATCACCATCTATTACCGGAAGCATACAAAACGTTTAATGGATTAAAACCTGCACACAGATATATTGAATGTGTATATAAATGGCCAAATATTTTCTGAATTCAGCTAATTGAAGCTAGGTCTGCATAGATGAATGCGGATATTTCCTACTCTGTTTGGTGGACAGGGTTGCACGGGCTCTAAGAGCCCACCATCATCGGGTATTGGTCGTGGTAGCCCGATGGTTTCATTAACGTCTACTTTCTTCTCTATACATTCATTCTTACACTGACCTACATCTCTAACTATGTCCTAACATGATTAATCTAACCTTAATCTAACTAAACTTTTCATACTCCTGTTTATTTCTCATAATTTCTTATCGTTCTCTCTCCTTAGTGTTTTTCCTAGCTTTTGACTTTTCTAACAAACACTTATTTGAAGTAATTTCTCATTTTGTTTCACTAGCTGTTCCTTCTTACCACCTCTTCCTTTCCCGTATTGCTCACCATTCTACGTCTCTTACTTTCCCTTGTTTACCTCTCTCTCAGTGTCGCTTTTATCTCGCTCACTGTTTTTCCTATTCTTTTATAAAATTCTTCTGTTCCACTTGTCCTTCTTACTCTTTTCTTTCTCTCTGCCTTCTTTCTCACTGTCTCTTCTTTTTTCTTCTCCATCACTCTTCATTTCACTTATCGTATTTTATTCCTCTTTTCTCTCTCTAAATCCTCGCTCACACTTGCTTCACACTCGTTCTTTCTCTCTCTAAGTCATCGCTCACACTTCCTTCACACTCTTTCTTCTCTCTCACACTCTTCATTTCACTTAGCGTATTTTGTTCCTCATTTCTCTCTCTAAACCCTCGCTCACACTTGCTTCACACTCTTTCTTTCTCTCTCTAAGTCCTCGCTCACACTTCCTTCACACTCTTCCTCTCTCTCATTCTTCATTTCACTTAGCGTATTTTGTTCCTCATTTCTCTCTCTAAACCCTCGCTCACACTTGCTTCACACTCTTTCTTTCTCTCTCTAAATCCTCGCTCACACTTGCTACACACTCTTTCGTCCTCTCTCTCACTCTTTCCTTTTTCTCTTCTCATTCTTTTTCTCTTCTTATTCGCTCGTCTTTCTCATCTCTTTTTTTATTCCCGCTCCGTAAGTTACTTTAATAAGTGTGCTTATGATCGTAAACGCTACGACATGTACCAGTATTACGTTACTTCCGTAATTTTCGAAAGACGGGATAATACTAAGAATAAATCAGTATATCAGGTGACTATTCGTAGTATCGCGTTTCCCCTGTATTTTAGATGGTTGGCGGAAGCCAACGATCTTAAGAGAGGGTAATTATATGAACCTGTATGAACCTGTTCTTTGCAGACAATATGCTGAAATATAAATTTGTAACTATATTTGCTAACTGCGCTATATACTTTCATTGCGCAATTCTATTTAGGTTAAGAAGGGTTATCCCCCGTTTAGGTTGTCAGGGAACTGTATTCAAAAGTATACCGTAATTACTCTATATGTTGGGACACTCTTGATGTTGGGACACCCTTTCAATTCGATTAAATGATTATTTTTCGTGACTCTGAATTTTGGGACACTTCGAAAATTTGAATTTTTTACTGTTTCTAGCTTTTGGCAGATCTACACTGTTTTCTAAGTTGGCAATTTAGTGTCAATTTCCGTTAAGACAGAAATAAAAAGTCGCCATCTAACTGTGATTTTACTGGCACCGTGAATTGCAATGTATTACCAAACTGTCAAAGTTGTGAATTCTTATATGAATATTCCATATATCCATATCTTATGGCAGCTGGCCCCATCAAAGTGGCCCCTTGTTTGCGCATCATAATTACTCCCTGATTTGCTTGATTTATAAGGATTAATATACACACCCATTGCGGATTTGAACCTTACGATTGAATGGTTTTGTACCTCAGTTGAGGATTCTAAATATTGGGACACATTTTTTTCTGCCTCTCAAAATTTGGACAGCAATTTTATTTTTTATTTTTAAGTGTCCCAACATAAAGAATAATTACGGTATCTATTCTAATAACTAGGAACTAGTATACTAAGGAATACAAACAAGTAAAATATTAAAAAACGCTGACAGCGTAGAAAGACTGTTATCTCATGTTTTCCATGAAACTTATTACAGCCAATAAAGCCACACAGTAACATAGTGATTTTATGTACACATTGTCCCTTTAGTGCCGCTCTCTGTTTTGTGTTTAGGTTATAATATTCTAATTCCAATCCTTATGTAATTTAATGTAAAAGCGATAACTTTAACCAAAATAAATGCAACTATTTGCACATAGGGACCCTCATAACCATACCTTTTCTTAAAGAGCATTCTATGCTGAATTGATTTAAGCAGTAAAAAGGGTATGTCATGTATCATGTAAGAAAGAACTCGACACTAAACAAAGATGACTGTTTTATCACCATCTTTTTAGCGGCTACTTTCTAGTTGAACCCGCCTCAGCGCAAGTGTCATACTGTAGTCTCCAATCCCAAAACATATCAGTGATTTATTATTTGTGCATACCAATGCTTACCCTACCAACATCAATAATATCAAAGCAAGTGTCCAAACATACAAACATGTATTCGAGTTAAACTTGTTGATTTATTTAGAGAGTACAGCCCTACATGACTTTTTTTATTTAGTGTATTGTGACCTTAACAGGGTCTATGCCAACGAAATATTGGTTTCCTATTGCACTATAAATGATATTAAAGGATAGAAATGAGCTATGCTAAGACATGTAAATTCAATTAAGAATAAATAATATAATACATAATGACATATTTGATTAAAACAAATCAACAAAAATGTATGCACAAAATTAAAACCCCAAGCGCGCCTCGAAATCACGACTTAGGAGCTATACGAAGAAAAAAACAGTATACAGCGCTTTTACCAACTGCGCTATTCTGCTTTGTAAGGAAACGTGTGTAAACTATGGTTTTACAAAATACTCACAACTCTGACGTCAAACGGTCAACATGAAAAGGGCCAAACAAACACGACCCTTGTTATAAATTGATTTTTTTTCTCAGAATGCGAAAACTCTTTTGCAATTATATATACATTATTTTAACAGTTATTATATAGCATTATTAATATATTAATCTATTTTTTAAAGAAATTACCCGAGTGAGGCCCTTTTCGTTGACATAGACCCTTTAAATTAATTTTTTTATAAATTGACCTTTTTATAAACTGTAATAGTAATACATTACATTATATACACATTATAATACATATTACATACATTATCTTAAATAATTAAAATGTAAGAAAACGGGTGGTGAAATTTTGCTGCTTTGAAGAAGGACCCTTCTGGTTTTCAATTTACTGACTAATAGCCTGCAAAGAGAAGAAGTAGTTTTCAGCGATTCGTGTTTTAGAAATTACCCTCTCAAAAGACCTTTGGCTTCCGCCAACAGTCTAAAATTTTTGTTTATGATTCATTTCTGTCGACAAACAAATTTCTTTGTTGTCTACTGACTTCTAGTACTTAACACGCATTTGGTCGTTAAAACTGCAATAACTTTGAAACAACATGCATAACTATTGGGCCTAAGTATTACATGGTTTATGACTATCGTTCAATAATAGTATCCGTTTGTAGCAGGTGATATCAATATCGTTACCTGGGAAACGAAAATCAAAGTAAATACAATATCGTGCGTTTAAATACCAGGCGAATGTGATAAGACGGCTGAATGAATGTGACCGTATGTAGCGGTCATTTAACGGTCATTTAAATATGTTTAAAGGTCATCCGACGAGAAAGTTTTCAGGTCAAATTAGACAATGGTCTCTTGTTTCTACGACCCGCACTGAACCACCGTGATTTTCGGCCCAATACTCACAAAGTGTAAAACTTTCGGATTAAAATCAGTATTAAAAGAGCTTCATCGTCCAGCTTTACTGAAACGTAGCGTAGTTTAACGTAACGAATAACGTAGCAATTTACAGGACTCTCGTTCTGTTCACGTTGTTCTACGTAAAGACCACGTTGTTCTACGTCGTGCCACCTGTACCGCTACGTAAAAGTACGTCGTGGTACAACTACGTATAAGTACGTCGTGGTACAACGTAGCAGTATTTTGAACATGTTCAAATTTCAGATTTGTCGTTTGCGTTGCACTGCGTTCCTGCCAACTTGTGCCACTTTGAGGCACGTTACGGCCACGTTGTACTACGTTCCTGCCAACGTGTGCAACGTTGAGGCGCATTACGGCCACGTTGAACTATGTACCTGCCAACTTGTGCCACGTTGAGGCGCGTTACGGCCACGTTGAACTTCGTTCCTGCCAACTTGTGCCAAGTTGAGGCGCGTTACGGCCACGTTGAACTACGTACCTGCCAACTTGTGCCACGTTGAGGCGCGTTACGGCCACGTTGAACTACGTACCTGCCAACTTGTGCCACGTTGAGACGCGTTACGGCCACGATGAACTACGTTCCTGCGAACTTGTGCCACGTTGAGGCGCATTACGGCCACGTTGAACTACGTACCTGCCAACTTGTGCCACGTTGAGGCGCGTAACGGTCACGTTGAACTACGTACCTGCCAACTTGTGCCACGTTCAGACGCGTTACGGCCACGTTGAACAACGTACATACCCACTTGTGCCACGTTGAGGCGCGTTTCGGCCTCGTTGAACTACGTTCCTGCCATGTTCTGCCACGTTGAGGCGCGTTACGGCCGCGTTGAACTACGTACCTGCCAACTTGTGCCACGTTGAGGCGCGTTACGGTCACGTTGAACTACGTACCTGCCAACTTGTGCCACGTCGAGGCGCGTAACGGCGACATTGAAATACGTATCTGCCAACTTGTGCCACGTCGAGGCGCGTTACGGCCACGTTGAATTACGTACCTGCCAAGTTGCAACTTGGCCAATCGAAGCGATGAAAACGTGACACTATAAATGGGGAATAACTAGCATGAAGTTTGCTTAAATTTTTCTAGTCTAGACTACATTTATCAATTGTGCGCATGCGCGTAGAGGTACTTCATGTATATTTCATTCATATCGATTTTACTTCTACAGCTAATTTTCCCGCGCCGGCGAAAAGTATCACGATGACAACTTTTTTTTATAATTATAAAAAGATATTGTAACGTTTGTTTGTAAAAATGAGACCTATGTGTGTAGTTATCATGATAATGAATACTTCATAAATTAAAATTTTATTTTTGAAAATATTATACCGTATTAGCCATCGATACGTCCTTTTAATGCAGAGAGTAATGGATATGATCATCCTCCTTGCGATCGGACAGTGTTCCAATGATTCTTCTCAAAGGGAATATAAGTACTGGGCCATATTCCAGAAACATCTTAAGTTTATCTTAAAATATTTTCACTTAAGTTCCGATTTGGGTAAGGTAATATTTTTAAACTTCATATAAATTAGTGAATCAAATTACAGTTAAGTAAATAGTAGTCAATAATAAGTTGATACTTAGTGAACACTAAGCTGAATTCCATGTATAAATGGAATAAAATGCTAACGAAAAATGGCAATTTTAAGGCTAAGGATAAGATTTCATTTAAGATGTTTCTGGAATACGAACCCTGGCCCCATGACTACGAACTTTCTCAAACGTAATCTTAGTCTTGAACTGAAATATAAACCAAAGACCATCAAAGCTCTTAAGTAACAAGCTTTTTACCATGAATGTATCCATTATAAAAGATAGTTTAAGTTCAGAATAAGTTTGAGATTGAGAACTGTTACAGGCCTGGGGCCTGGTTTTACCCAGAAAAATCGACTCGAAATTGTCTCAAGCGTTCGGCAGAATCGAGTTAAATGCATGAATGTATGTGCAAACTCAGCTGAACTTTAAACAGCTGTCCATGGACCTTTTTAATACATCGTGATTTGGCAATAGTTCTTATGAAAGTTAATTTTGTTTATTCGTCTGAAAACTGTTTTTTATTTACGAAAGACATTTTATATTTTGTATGTTCAAAAACGCTGGGTATGAACGGACTATACAAAACGTACCTGTCGATTTACTGCAGAGGCATCACCAGTTATATATCGCATAGACGATACTAAAGCATTAACAAAACATTATTAGTGCATCGATTTCAATGCGTTTTTTTTTGTATTTGGGTCTGCGAGATGTTCATTAGAAACGATTTCTGCGAAGTTTTTTTTATTAACATATTTTTGGGCTCCTGCTTTAAAGATTTAAAGCTGTATTCAAACTCAAACCTGTTTCCCGCGACTGTAATGGAACACGCATGGTTACTCTGTGGTCAGTTCGCTTTTGAAACCCTGCCCCGTTAGTTCGGACGTCCATTGTCCAAAGAGAAAGAAATGATTCCGATTCTCAGAGTTAGACCGTCATATTGTGTGTGTCCGGCTCATGTAATGTTGTTGTTATTGTTTCACATTCAGATTGGCATGTTTAAGTCTTAGTTTTCTTACATGTGCATGATTGTTATTTTCCTTACCGCACATTTTATCTGGACAACTGATTTTTATGAATACACTCAGTTTTGTGTCATTATAGGCAATAATTCATGTTTCCGTAGTATTCTTTCTTCTATTCTTATCTACAACTATTACAAATTATTTATTTATATTATGGATGTGGATGATATGTTTGTATTTGCATAGCATGTGAGCATTGTGAACGTTAATGGAAATAAAAATTTATGCAACAAAAAATTAATAATAATAATAATATTATTATTATTATGTTTTTTTATGATTATGATAAAAATTGATGATGATGATCATGATCATGATGATGATTATTTATTATTATTATTATTATTTAAATATTAATAATAATAATAATAATATTATTATTATTATTATTATAGGTTATATTCTGGTACCCAATATTAGTAACTAATAGTTACTCAATAACTCAACGCCTACAGATGCAAGAAACTGATCTGTCAAGGGCAGTAATTATGTGAACTCAGGCAAAGGTAAGTAAAACGAGTTGTTTCCCTTATATAGCACTTGCATAACCAGTTTGTCAATCTTATAATAAATGAATCATTATCATCATCATCATCATCATCATTATCACGAACATTATTCGAATAATTTCTTGATCGAGGCTGTCGCGAGTTGGCGCAGTGAACATCGGTTTTGTTGATTTTCTTGCTCAAGATATCGCGAAGAAATCACGTGGCGTCACTCAGCATCAAATATGATTACTGAATAAGAATTTAACTGATCTCCATTTGGATTGCGCAGTTGAAAACGGAAATTACACCTCGGTCTAATGTAAAAAATAGAATTGTTTATTTTTTAGCGCCACGGAAATGCAGACGTACGGAAGTCTAATAGGGCCATTTTGTCGTATGTGCTTTGAGTTATGTATCATGCATTATGTGTTATGTCTTAAGTGTTTTGTCTTGTGTCTTAGGTGCTATGTCATATGTGTTGTTGTACATAATCTAATGTATTATTTGACAAAGAACGACGTAATTGAACTCAACAACTTATGCTCGTTGTGCATGTCATAAAGGACAAGCATGAATCCGATTTTAGCAATCGTTTTGTTCATGTTTCAAATACCTTTTGGTTTTATAACTGATTTTAACGTGTGTTGGCATACTATACCCTGCATACACTTTTCATGTACTTATTTATTAAGTTTGCTATTTTTATTGACTAATTTTACAATTTATTGCGACTCATAGTACATTTCAGACTAAACGACAAATTTTAATTAGGTATAATTATAACCGCGAAAGCCCTATATTTCTTTTTGATAGGGTGTATGGTTCGGTAGACTTTGGCCATAAAACACTATGACAAGATAAAACACAATAAGCCACAATAATATGTGCAAAATCTCTATATTTCGTCTCGATAGGGCGCATTTTTCGAGTACTACTTACTATTTGGTACAGATATATTATATAAATGATTATTGTTGTGACTAAAATTCATTTGAGTTTCTTAATTATGAATATACATGTTGTTCAATGACACATATATATATACGCATGAAAAGATACATATTGCGTGTTGCATCTTAAAGTTTGTATTTTAGTGTTTCCCTGATAAAATACATATTTAACATGTTGGTATGTTTTATACTATATATCTTTATTATACTCGAATATATGTTTAAAATCCTTTTCTCTCATTAAGACTATAAATTATAATTCCTATTTTTCATGGTCTCATTAGACTATACATCGTAATTAACATTTGGTGTGAAAGATCAATGCATTTTAAATTATTTGAACACCACAAAATTATAATTATAGGAATGATATTATTATTAATTTACTTAAATAAAACTTTCTAAATAAAGATTCTTCTCCGCAAGAACGTATGCTCATGAATGTTATGTAAATATATGTATATAGTTTACCATGTCAAGTATGTAAATATGTTGTCCTCATGTGCCACATTTGGCGTATTGGATCTGAATAAATAATATATCATATATATCATGTTTTATGTCTTAGGTGTTTTGTCATATTGTATGTCTTAGGTGTTATGTCTTATGTATTATGTCTTAGGTGTTATGTCATATTGTATGTCTTAGGTGTTATGTATTATGTATTATGTCTGAGGTGTTTTGTCATATTGTATGTCTTAGGTGTTATGTCTTATGTATTATGTCTTAGGCGGTATGTATTATGTCTTATGGATTAGGTGTTATGTCTTATGTATAATGTCTTAGGTGTTATGTCTTATGTATTATGTCTTAGGTGTTATGTCTTATGTATTATGTCTTAGGCGGTATGTATTATGTCTAAGGTGTTTTGTCTCATGTCTTAGGTGTTATGCCTGAGGTGTATTGTGTTATGTATTAGGTGTAATGTCTTATGTGTTAAATTACATCATTTAATGTATTATTTGACAAAAAAGAACGTAATTGCACGCATCAATTTGAAGTCGTTCTGTATGACCTAACGGACAAGAATGAATGCGAGTTTAGCAATGGTGTTGTTCATACTCGGGTGCATTAGGTAATGCCAACTGCACCGACATATATCAGATCATACCATATCAAGAAACCGAGAAACAAGAATGGAGTTGATCGATAACAAGCATTTTCAATGGGCATTGTTTAATTACCCAGAAATAGTTATGTTGATCGTTGAGTGTTAAAAGAAAACACCAGTGAAAACTCAATTCTGTCCTTGCTTTAGCCATTCTTTCGATACAACGATATGGACAGTATATTTTTTATTCTCAACAGTTTAATTTATGGAAGAAACCATGTCGATTTAAAAATTGGGCTTGGTGCGCTAACTACGAGACGCCAATGAACACAGTGGTGGATTGATTTTTATTTAAAGATTTGAAAGACAAGGAGTAATCTGAAGAATTAAAACCTTTTCACGTCAGAGTTTTATTTCACATAAAAATACAGGATACGCTTGATAGAATATCCATAAACTGGAATCTTTATCCTATGTGTTCCCAGAAGAATGCAGTTGTACCAAAGTGAAAGGATTACTCGCAGTTGATGCTTGATGGAAAGAGAACAAGCAATGATGACCTGAACATTTGTTTTTCCGTGTACAGTTCAACACGGAAAACTGTTTTCAATACTTGCATGATCTTGCAATGCTTTTCAAGCCTGATCTTCACATTAAAACTACAATGCGCGATGCATTACAGAGTGCTTCTAGCATCATTCTATAGATGGTCAGATGAACTGTTCTGGCTTCTTGTCTTTGGTCAAAATGTTTTATAAACCACAGCAGATATGTGGTCATTTCCACCAATAGTAGTTTTTGGTAGAATGTATATGTTCTCCTACAAGAATCGATCATGGTTCATGTTCAGAATTGATTTTGGATTAATAAAATCTTCATTTCAGGTTCATATGTGTACTTCAGCTGATTTTTTGTTCTTTGATATAGCAAGCCCCAATGGCTGTGCAGTCGAAACACAATACTGCAAATCGCGATACAACAAAATGTCGGGATAAGTTACGAATAAGGCTGCCGGTCCCGTCCGTTTTCTTCATAAGTTTAACTACAAAAAGATGCGATACTACGAATATGCGATACTACGAAAGATGAGTTTCTTTGAACAAATTGCCCGGTCCCGTCGTTATGTTAGACTACGAATTATACTGTCACCGAGACTTGTCACACCTTCTAAACGAAGATTTCACACCTCTGCCCAGTTGGTTTGCACCATAGACAAATATAGCTGTTAACAAGTTTATTTACAATTTGAGTACAATGCAGTGGGAGACTTTCGTTTGACTAAATGACTTAGTTTTTGCCGATATTATGTCATTGCGAATTTGATCACTGTGTGCGGATATTATTTTTTATTTAATGTGTTTTTATTTATAATAAATTACATACACAATATTTTCAAATGCACAAGTAAAAATAAACTGACATCATTAGAATTAATAACTGGCTTTACCATATAATTTTCGTAAATAAAACGTGCAATCCCTCTTTAAATAAGACCTATTCTCTGTTTGGTCCAATATTGTGATGTGGCTCATCGATGCTTTTCTGTCGTTGTCTTATTGAATTGTTTTTTAACAGTTTTAGAGTGATAAAACTCAAATCCGTAAGTTGTATAAATGTCTAGTCTACGTTTTCTAATAGTTTTTTAATAAAAATAAAGTGTCACAACATATACATGAATTTCAAAAAGAAACAAACTATCCGTTACTTACAGCACTGTTTGTCCTCTCTCCGTAGATTGTCTGCGAACTAAAGTCACAGTTGGATGGGCATGTCCCACTGTTATATTCAGAAACAAATGTTAAAGTGTGTGTGAACGATTATTTATATCAATTATTTTCAAAATAAGCAGATGAAAGTGACAATATATAACAACTTTTAATCAGACGGTAAACATAAACATGACGAAGGAAACACTCAAATATCGAATAAATCAACAACTACGAGCGTCGACTTTTGCGTCGTTTAGTAGTGTCGTGTAACCTAAAACAACTGTCGAGTCAACGTATATACATGTGTACAAGTATTGGAGTTTCCGGCTGTACAGCCAAGAAACTAGTTTGTGATGAAAAAGTAGTCAAGTATGCGATTTACAACAATTTCGTAACTTTTCGTCCATTTTAAATCAAAGTATATGATAAATAACTTTATTGAATTTCGTTGAGTCCCTTTAAGACCATAATTGTGTATTATACATTCTTACATGAGTCTCGCTGATTTTTTTATAGACAAAGAACAAATTTATCGTTGTTAAACTACCGAATAAAAAACGCAAAACGAAGTCCAGATTCTGAGTGGAGCATAGTAAAATATAGTTCTCATTACAATTGTCAAATCGTGTTAGAATCGAAATTATTTTTGCATTATCGTTGTTTATCGAGCAATAAACAACTCTTTGTCGTTCTGATGCGTGGCTATTAAAAAAATCCTACGCATCAGAACACCAAATCGTTGTTTATTGGCCGATAAACAACTATCAATCGAAAAAAAATTCAAAAAAAAAATCGAACAACCATAACACATTCAACAAAAAATGTCAAGAAAAAATATCCGCGCTGCCCAGGTTTGAACTAGTGTGTTTAACGTCGACAGCCTAACGCAATATCCACTAGACCACAGAGAGCGGTGTTTATTTCCTCTGTATTTTCACACCTAAATGTGTTATGTATATTACCGGAGCGTAGAAAACGTTTAATGGATTAAAACCTGCACAAATATATATTGAATGTGTATATAAATGGTCAAATATTTTCTGAATTCAGCTAATTGAAGCTAGGTGTGCATTGACGAATGCGGATATTTCCTACTCTGATTGGTGGACAGGGTTGCACGGGCTCACCATCATCGGGTACTGGTCGTGGTAGCCCGATGGTTTCATTAGCGTCGACTTTCTTCTCTATACATTCATTCTAACACAGACTTACATCTCTAACTATGTCCTAACATGATTAATCTAACCTTAATCTAACTAAACATTTCATACTCCTGTTCATTTCTCTTAATTTCTTATAGTTCTTAGTGTTTTTCCTAGCTTTTGACTTCTCTAACAAACACTTATTTGAAGTAATTTCTCATTTGTTTCACTAGCTGTTCCTCCTTACCACCTGTTCCTTTCCCGTATTGCTCACCATTCTACGTCTCTTACTTTCCCTTGTTTACCTCTCTCTCAGTGTCGCTTCTTTCTCGCTCACACTTTTTCCTATTATTTACACAAAGTCTTCTATCCCACTTGTCCTTCTTACTCTCTTCTTTCTAACTGTCTCTTCTTTCTCCGTCTCTATGACTCTTCATTTCACTTAGCGTATTTTGTTCCTCCTTTCTCTCTCTAAATCCTCGCTCACACTTCCTTCACTCTCTTTTTTACTCTCTCTCACTTTTCATTTCACTTAGCGTATTTTGTTCCTCCTTTATCTCTCTAAATCCTCGCTCACACTTCCTTCAAACTCTTTCGTCCTCTCTCTCACTCTTCCCTCTTTCTCTTCTCATTCTTTTTCTCTTCTTATTCGCTCGTGTTTCTCATCTCTTTTTCACCCGCTCCGTAATTTACTTGAATAAGTGTGCTTATGATCGTAAACGCTACGACATGGCGCAAATAACCACGAAATGTACCAGTCCTACCGTAATTTTCGAAAGAAGCGATAATACTAACAACGCGATACTACGAATAAATCAGTATATCCGGTGACTATTCGTAGTATCGCGTTTCGACTGTATTTTAGATGGTTGGCGGAAGCCAACGATCTTAAGAGAGGGTAATTATATGAACCTGTATGAAGCTGTTCTTTGCAGGCAAAGAGTTAGTAAATCCAAACCAGAAAGGGTCTTTCTTCAAAACAACAGTTCACGCCTCTTTTCTTATCTTATAATTGTTTAATTGCCATGCGCATTATAATGTGTATATTATATAATCATGTGATTTATTACAGCGACAGTTTCTGAAAAAGTCAATTTATTAAAATTGTTAATTCATCTTCAATTACACACCTTCTTTCAATATTTACAAATTAATTTAATTACTTTGTCGTATATACATGTACTATTGGATAAGAAGCCACGTTTGAAGCCAATTTTGAAGTTGAAAAATATCTCACAAGCTGGTTTTTACAGTCTGGATCTCCATCTAAAACGAGGTCAACTATCACCTAATACTGCAAAACAACGACATTAAAGAGCTACAATTGACCTTATTTCAAAGAAATGTTTCCTTTTTAGCAAAAAATGTACTCATAATTCGCTTGACTTTAGTTCATTTTCTAGCGTTTTGATTTTCATATACAGTATACAGCTGAAGAGAAACGAATATCGTCCGCGAATTCGAAGGATTTCTTTATCGAGTCAGTCGCGATTCGACTCGTAGTCGATCGGTGTTGTTTTTCTTTCTCAATATATCGCTATATTTGGCGTCACTTGGCGTCGTTCGGAATCAAACACCAGAGCGAACGCACTCGTATTTACACCGGATATGTATAGTTAGTTGTTTTTTGCAAGTATTCGAGATCTAGTTCAGTTGATTGATATTTATACTAGGATGCATTCGATACCAATTCACCACATACTACTGCAACAGGAGCAAACAACCCAATACACATTACGAATACCAAACTCCTCGCAGCGGTTACTTCCCCGTTGGTACTCTTCTCAGTTACCATTTCCACCACGCATTAAAATCTTACAGATTTGGAAGTTTTTAGGGGAGACGATTCTGAGGAGATTGGATATTGAATTCGTACACAAATTTAATTTTATCATTATTTTTTTTTATATAACAATGACACAGACATGTTGCATTATTGGTCCAGGTATATATATTAAAACTGAAAAACAAAAAATAAACAAATAAAATAAGTAAACATAACACCTGATTGTACATTGTCCACGTTTTTATCACGTTGCTTGTCCACGATTTTTTATTTCGCGCCAAGTGTTTGCCTATGGTCACGTGGAACTTTGTGCCGGCAGGGATTTAAACCAGCTATGCTGGGATACAGTTCACTCTCTGCGCGGAGGTTGTACAAATACTACATTCGCTGCAGTCCCAAGGCTACAACAGGGATCATTGTGACGATGAATAAACAGAGTGAGGTGAACAAAGCAATGAGCTATTGAAAAGCCACACATCGAATCGGATAACAATTATAAAAGGGAAAGTAATAAATAATAGTAAAAAAAATGTACTGTTTGCTGTTTTGTTTTACTTTGACTTGCAAAATTTATGGTATAGCGTTGAGTTAAATATATACAGCGTAAAAAAATTGTGTTTCGCTTAAGCCAAAACAAAAATTGTGTGTTTCGGGCAGGGTCTCAAAAGAGTTAGGGTCGGGATTGATGTTTTCAAATTTATTAAAAAACAACACTTTTTTTTTATAACTAAAATCTGACGAAATCGGATTTCATGGAAAGCAGTCGCTAAAATTTTTAGGGTGGGGGGCAGTTCGTTAGGTAGGGTCGGGTTGCCCGAAACATATATTTTTCTTTTGGCCTTATGTGCACAACAAAGTAAGCCTCGTCAATATTTATACATGTGCATTTTGTTGTTTTGGACGCAACATATTTCAGCATTGTTTTGTTTTGCATTTGATCGAATATCTTTTGAAATGGAGTCCATCCTCTTAGGCGGTTTGCCAAGAAATTCAGGAATAATTTTTCCACCCGCAGTTTCTCTTCTCGAGATTTATTCATGCGAACACAGATATTAATGCTCTCGCGACAAAATCCCCTTCATCTTTCCCGCTATAACCTGTACAAAAATATGATCGATACAAACTGCTGTCATGTCAATCCATTTTCGAAAAATTATAGCTTTTTACGCTGACTTTTCCTCAAATCCATTAATTTGCCCGCAGAATATTTTCATTCGTACCCGCGCGGATCGGCTGAATGACTTCGTACTATAATTTTGTCAATGCCAAGTAAGTACAATCTGGCACGTAGAAAATTTCCGGTTTATTATGGCGGATAAACTTGTGGGGCAGAAATATAATTCCCTGTTATTATGTGGAATTTATCGGCAATATGGCAAGCAATTTAATATGAAAATGATGCGAATCGTATCTAAATGTCCATGAATCTGCAACTGAGATGGCAATTATTAATAGTAATCTCCGGGTTTTCAAACAATTATACGGTGCTAAAGAATGGAGGAATAATATGCGAGTACGCTATATGAGTTCAGTGTGAAAACGAATTGAATTCTTGGATTATGATTAATAACAAAATGACACAACCATAAAAACACTTAAACCTGGAAGAACATTTCCTCTCAGATGAGAAACAACAACAAAAACACAACAACACCAACAACACAACAACAACAAAACAACAATAACAACAAAACAACAACAACAAAAAAAAAAAACAACAACAACAAAACAACAACAACATCAACAACAAAACAAACAACAACAACTAAACAACAACAACAAAACCACAACCAACACAACAAACAACACGAGTTTGGTTGTCAAAACTATGAGCATAAACTAAAGTCTAATTAAATATTGTCCTGCCAATTATGAAGTCAAAAAATATGTTTTCTTCAACAGAATTAAATTACGCCGCTATAGAAGAGCGATTCAAGACAAATTTACACAAAATGATTTAAGGGACTAGTCCACAGATTTTGATACTTTTGAAAAATGTAATTTAGTTTATAATCTGCAAAAACTTAACCAAAAACAAATTATATAAAGACAAAAAAAATGTTATTGCCCACCCCGCACTGCTGCTCATTGAGCTGCCCTGAACAAGAATATTTACAGAAATGTACTGGTAATATATTATTTTATAGAAACGCAATGCAATATAGCGCTATTGTTTTCAAACGTTTATTTGAACCCCAAATAATATTACAAAAACAGAACTCAAATAATCGCCTGCATTTGTTTGCAAAGAATTGCTTCTGTTCAACAATGTACCGTTTCTAATCATAGATCTTATATATGATGGAAACACATTTATGATGTTCTATTTTGCATTTTGTTTTATTTATACGTATTGATTGCAAAGCCATGACATGATATGTGTAAGTTATTATATCGGGAGCGGGCTTCAATAAGGTAAATCACCTTCCAGCCCGATCCCATGTGTAAGTTATTATATCGGGAGCGGGCTTCAATAAGGTAAATCACCTTCCAGCCCGATCCCATGTTTAAGTTATTATATCGGGAGCGGGCTTCAATAAGGTAAATCACCTTCCAGCCCGATCCCATGTTTATATATACTTTGTAAGTGTACTTTAGGCAAAAATAATTTTTTTCCGCTTACGTCTCCAAAAAAAAAATCTAGGAGGAGGTGGCGGGGGAGATAAATATTTGTTTTTCCTCTTTTTTGCGGCATATTCACCACACAGTTTAGGTATATTAGATGAAAAATGTTGAAACGCCTCAAATAAAAAGAAATATATAGTTTTTGTCCCACGCAGACTAATTCGAAATGTTTGCTAAGTACCGAAAGCCGCATATTAGCGAAACCTGCTATTTTTACCAAAGTCATAAAGAATAATGATCGATTGGAAAAAAATCTTAGGATAGGCGGAAAAAATTTGGGGGGGGGGGGGGGCGTCGGGTAAACGGAAATCAACAACTTTTTTTACGCCTTATGTCCAAATAATATGTTTAAACCAAATGAGGTGGATATAGAGAACACTAGGTTAGTGTTGAATATAGACAAGTGTATCTTGTGAGGCTTAGATCACCGGAAGTGCGAGCCTTGGCGAGCGCTTCCGATGTTCGAGCCGAGCAAGATAAACTTCTCTATATTAAACACTAATCCTAGTATTATATTTATCCCATCATTTTTCTTCCAAACTATATAAAACAAATGTTTTTATAACCGTGGAATTCATAAACTAGTACTACAACTACTTTTTCTTTTGAATACAATATTCACGAATTGTAATAAAGAAGTAGTACCAAAATTCTAGAAATAAGAAAAAAATAAAAAATTTAGGCTGTTAACACGTTTTGTTGTATATGTTTGTGTTATTACTACAAAATATAACCGAATAGTAACTTTCACAATAAAAAGGACCTTTAAAGTCAACAAAGACGCAACTGCGTAATGATCCGTAAAATTTATGATCTATAAATAAATCAATACACAATAAATGACCATGGCATATCTGCTCGTTTTCAAAAACTCTGAAACGAAGCACATGCGTGACTGCAAATTTAATTTCATTGTTTTGTAATTCACATTTTAAATACAATGTGACTAAATTATCTTCTAATGACTGACCAGAAAATGCGATCCATAATAGTAAACAATCGCAACCGCATCGTGTTATGGAATAAACAAATATAGTCCGTGCACGCGACAGGTATATTTCCACCGAGTGGGATACAGCTGGAATACGTGAAGATGGGATAAACTACATTTCCTTTTGAATACATGTTTCTAAAGTGTTTATCTGTTCGTCCTCTTTCATGGTTTTGATTGGAGTGGCTGCATTCTTAAGCCACGTGCACGCTTGTTCATATGTATGATACTTGCGTTTATCTATTAGGTTATGCTTAGTTTGGTTTAAACCTATTTATTTTACCTCGATTGTATGGAAAGCCTAAGGCTTATTGAGACACTCTCGAGTCCGTTTCCTGGGTAGAACCAATACTTGAGAAAGATCATTCGAACGCTCCCCGAGTATAAATCGAACTCACGACCTCCCAATCGCGAGGCGGAAACCATATCCATTACACCACTGTGATAAGTTATAAATGATTAACGTGTAGAAATGCGTAAGACAACAGAAAACATGACGTTGTTTTGCATTCTCCTTAGTACTTGAATCACCCCATCTTTGCGTAACAGACTGTCACAGAGTTGGATGTGTGCAAAATGGGACGCGAGCCTCAGACTGTCACAGAGTTGGAAGTGCAAAATGGGACGCGAGCCTCAGACTGTCACAGAGTTGGAAGTGTGCAAAATGGGACGCGAGCCTCAGACTGTCACAGAGTTGGAAGTGTGCAAAATGGGACGCGAGCCTCAGACTGTCACAGAGTTGGATGTGTGCAAAATGGGACGCGAGCCTCAGACTGTCACAGAGTTGGATGTGTACAAAATGGGACGCGAGCCTCAGACTGTCACAGAGTTGGAAGTGTGCAAAATGGAACGCGAGCCTCAGACTGTCACAGAGTTGGATGTGCAAAATGGGACGCGAGCCTCAGACTATCACAGAGTTGGAAGTGCAAAATGGGACGCGAGCCTCAGACTGTCACAGAGTTGGAAGTGTGCAAAATGGGACGCGAGCCTCAGACTGTCACAGAGTTGGAAGTGTGCAAAATGGGACGCGAGCCTCAGACTGTCACAGAGTTGAATGTGTGCAAAATGGGACGCGAGCCTCAGACTGTCACAGAGTTGGAAGTGTGCAAAATGGGACGCGAGCCTCAGACTGTCACAGAGTTGGAAGTGTGCAAAATGGGACGCGAGCCTCAGACTGTCACAGAGTTGGATGTGTGCAAAATGGGACGCGAGCCTCAGACTGTCACAGAGTTGGATGTGTGCAAAATGGGACGCGAGCCTCGAAGCACGCAGCAACAGTCGGCAAGATTCCGGTGGGTTACTTTGATTTTTTTTTCTCAGATCAGTTGCTGCAATAAGAGTGCTATGTAAGACCATATTTTTCACATCTGTGAAAAATAGGATCCCATTTTCACAGGTGTGAAAATTGAGTTCTTATTTTTCACACAACACATTTTTATTCTTCAAATTTTCTATGAAAATTGTGAGTGCATCAATGTTTTGATATGCAATAAAATCCTATTCTTCTGTGATCCGCCCGCATACGCAATACTATTGCAATGACATTCTTCTTACATACAAAGTTGACAAATGAGATCCTATTCTTCACAGATCTGTTTGAAAAATACGATTTGTGAAAAATATGATCCTACAGTGCTATATCTATAATAGATTGCGAAAAATGGAAGAAACCGAGTGGGTCAATCATATGTCCACGATTTCTAATACATTTTTAAATAGGAATACCGTAAGCTCGTTATTTCTTGTTTGAATAAATGATATTATAAAGTCTGCATAAATAATATTATAAAGACATATTACATTTTGAATGAAAATTGTATGTCAGACAATCGGAATAAATAATAATTTGTGGTGAATATCAGATTATTTTTTTATTTATTTTGATTGATGAAATAAGAGACTTTAAAAGCCTGTTATTTATAAGAACATTCGAGAATAAGACCAATTATAATTGTTCATTCTGAATTCGGTCACTTTCAGCTTTCCACGTGGCTTTAAAAAAGGAAATAAAGTTCATTTTTGTATAAATCGTCGTAATCGGCATCCGGAAGTGACGTAATAATGACAACAATTACAGGTTGCATGAATGGCATTTATTAAAACAACAAAATCAAACAATCATTAAATATATAAACAAAAACTCTTCACAGTTAAGTTAAACAATCACGTTTAACGGTTACACTAGCTGAAACATCGCATCTATATTCAAAATACATCTACTTTCGCTAACATCTGATTCACTTCAGTCTTTCCAAAAGTATACTATCGTAAAATAACTATAATTCTAACTCGCGCATAATTTTTATATAGACAAACAACACTATTGTTGTTAAACTACCTATAAACAACCCGAACAAATAGTTCCGAAATTGTAAAATATAGTTCGCATTGTAATTGCAGAAAATATTGTCAGGTCATGTTAGAATCGAAATAATGTTCGCATTATCGTTGTTTATCGGCTAATAAACACCGATTTCTTGCTCTAACGCCCTCGTGGTTTAATTCATACGGATCAGAACTCCAAATCGTTGTTTATTGGACGATAGACAAATCTAAATCGAAATTATTTCTTAATTATTAAATTTTACATAACGTACTTAACAACTTACGGTACCTACAAACATAGTAAGATATTATTAATTTACTTATTTTATACGGTTTCTTTTCCTGTATTTCTATATGTGGATATGCAGATATTTTGCTTGCATGTTCGGTAGCAATTTTTTAACATCTATAAATGGAGAAAAAAAAACCCGCAGAACATCAAAATCTAGGCCTTTATTTACCAACCAATTCTAAGACTGAACACGTAAGAATAAATAATATTCTGTTCTAAAAGGGTAGTTAATTTGAATCTTACTTGGTAATAATCAACTCAAATGATAGCATTCATTTTATAGAATAGAGGAATACTTTTCTATTTATCGTTGTTTATCGGCCAATAAACAATGATTTAGAGTTCTGATGCGTAGGAATTAAACCACGAGGGTGTTAGCCCGAGTTGTATAATAGCCATGCATTAGAACGACAAATAGTTGAAATTTGGCCGATTAGCAACGATAATGCTTAATTATTTCGATTCTAACACGATTTGACATATATTTTTGCAACTGTAAGTGGAACTACTTTTTTATGCACCGCTCAGAATCGGGACTACATTTTGCGTTGTTTATTGGGTAATTTAGCAACGATAAGTGTGTTCTTTGTCTATAGAAAAAGTATCGAGTATCATGTTAAAATGTTTTGTTAATGACATAAGCAACAGTTGTGCCCATCATATTTGCGAACGCACACGTTTGTTTTCTTGTGTTTGAAGAGGGACTGTACGATTTTGTACGAAACGAAAATTATAATGTAAAACCATCCATTGATTGTAATGATGTCAGTATATTTTTTCGAATAATCTTATAATACATGTTAAGAATAACTTATGTTCAGAAATGCGTAAAAAGAGAGAAATTTAAACTAAAATAATACTTCGCTGCTCAGCGAACATTGATATACATGTATACACAGCGTCTAGACGAGTCAGATCGGTTGTTGGTTGTAAGCGCCTTTCTAACTTTCTCATTCAAAACCGTATGAAGCCGTCGCTGTAGGATAAACGGGTCTGTATCGATATTTTCATGTCTCGATAAAAGAAATGGTTTTCGTCGATGTTGACGTGTTTTATGTAATTTATAAAACGTTTTTGTTAGTGTGGCTAACGAATGAGACCTGAAATCAAATCTATAAAACTCAGACAGTCCCTCTTTAAGTCTAAATGCTTTGTGAATGGGTTAAATAATAATACTAGGCACAGTGAACGATAAAGTAAAATATTTCAGTGAAAAATAACTTAGCCTTCAGTTCATGCGCATGTTACTTTGTTCCATCTCTCTGAAGTGCGACCTCACATTTTATACCATGTTCGTGAGGTATGTGACATTACAAAATGTCATATCCGCACGGGTTGCCTTAGCAACGTATTTGCGTGTACGATAGCAGTATTTATATCATGTCTTTTTACTCCGACGTCGATAAGCGACAACAGCTACTGTACAGAAATGTCTTTCCGTAAACAAGAAGTCAACTACAATAGTCCACGTAAGAAATAACGTCACTTTCGTCACTCTAGCCATGTTTGACGTTACGTCATTTTCGCCACTATAGCCATATGCGACGTAAGAAATAACGTCAATATAGTAACTTTAGCCGTATGAGACGTAAGAAATAACGTCTATATAGTCACTCTAGCCTTGTGTGACGTAATAAATAACGTCACTATAGTCACTCTGGCTTTGTGTTACGTAATAAAAAGCGTCACTATAGTCACTCCAGCCTTGTGTGACGTAAGAAATAACGTCACTATAGTCACTCTTGACATGTGACGTAAGCAACAACGTCACTGTAGTCACTCTTGCCTTGATAAACGAATATATTGCACATGTTCGAACATCCGGTGGGTTTAAATGTTTCGTAGATTCGTATGCTATAAATTATGCGTACGTTAATTCGCATATCCTGTATGCGTAATGTTTCCTTCTCCGACTTTGCTGATTTGCACGTAAAAATCACCTGCGCATAATGGGTCTAAATATCAAGATATTGGCCCGATGTAGACTTACATAAAGTCCGCTTAGTCCTCGGCGTAAACGGTCTCGCACATTGTAGAATAAATGTCAGCCGGGATAGTCCCATGCAGTGTAAGTTATGATCCGGATGTGCCTTGTGCGCATGTTGGCTGCGCATGCTCAGTAATAAAATACGATCCAGTGCGCATGCTCAGTCGGAGAAGGAAATGTTGTTGCTGTCCTGGCTGTCGGATGTGTTCCCCCAGTGACAGTCGGCTGAAAATAATCGAAACAAACAAGCGTATTTATATCGATGTAAAATAAATTCGTTAAACATGTTTTTGTTTGTAATGATGAATATATTAGTCTACATATATGCACGGAATGTAAGTGATCGTAAGGTGTCAAATATACATTTATCGCAATAATCATTTTTCACAATGTGTCATGGTTTAAATGGTCATTATTGTAAAGGGGTACAAATGACAATATTCATAACATTTACATTTTCGTACGTCCGTGGTCTTTTTCATGTTTTTCCAAGGTTTTATTGTAGTTAAGATTGATCAGTTGCTGCATTTAGAGAATATAAATCGTAGAGTTTCATAAGGAAGAATTAACTGGTCTGAAGATTTTTACTCAAAGAAAATATAAGCTAAGATTTACCGGTATCTTCCTTAGTAGATTTAAGAATGCTGACCCGGTTTATGAGCTAGCGAATTACATTAACTTTGATTTCACAATACATATTAGTACATATCATGGATATAGTTTAATGATTATGTCATGCATACCTTCCATTTCCATCTTTTGTGACGTCAGAGAGCCTGGACTTGAGTGACTTCCGGTGTGTTGTTGTTGTTGTTTCTTTTGGCGCGCGCGAGAGTTTTGGAACCAGACCTGCGTCACGCGCTTACTGAGGCCCGTGATTTGGGCGATGCGTTCCAGGTCTTGGCCGTCCGGGTTCGAGTCCAGTTGGAAGTTGGCTTGTAAAACCTGAAAAAATACAGACATGTTGTTGTTGTTTATATAGATATCTATGTATTATTAAATATGTAATGAAGGAAAACGACGAATGCAGGAAAGAAAACGCAGAGGTGAATCGAGGAATGAATGAATGCATGAATGCATGAATGAATAAATAAATGAATAAATAAATAAATAAATAAATCAATCAATCAATCAATCAATCAATCAATCAATCAATCAATCAATCAATCAATCAATCAATCAATCAATTAATCAATCAGTCTAGCAAGCAAGCAAGCAAACAAGCAAGCTGCAATCAATCATTATGTACATCAATCAATCAGCCAATCAATCAATCAATCAATCAATAATTCAATTAATCAAATAATCAACATTCAACCAGTCATTCAATTAGTCAATCAATAAGTCATTCATCAGTCAACTGAAGTTGAGCGTAAGCCAAGAGAAATTCATATTACCTCTATTTTAACTTTTATATATAGATGTATGCGCGGTATGAGATATTACTACGCACCTGAATCTGTTCTTCTGTGAAAGTAGTCCGCACTCGTTTGGTTTTGGTTTTCTGTGACGAGTCGGAGTCTGAAAGCACAAAAAAACATTAATCACAATGTTACGATGTCACTAAAACTTCATATAAGATAAACAAAACTTCAATATAGACTTCAATATAGACTTCAATATAGACTTCAATATAGACTTCAATATAGACTTCAATATAGACTTATGAACTATTTTCAGGTATGATAATTTTGAGACAGGGTTCGTGTCATGTTTTAAACTTAACGACTCCTGACAAACATTTAGAAAAAAAAACGGCAAGTAAGCTCATCGACATCTACAGTTACATATACCAAAATGTTTGTGTTTGATGTAGTTATAACGGGGTTTTTAAAATTATTTTTGCAATCTAATTTAGTATAATTTTATTTCAGTAGTGCCTGTTTAAATGAGACAATTCATTTCATGCGAGAATAAATGCCACAGTAACACAGCAGCGCAATAACTGTTCAAAGGGCGATGCCAGGCTGCGGTTGCAAATTTCAAGATGGGCGTAGAATTTTAAAATGTTGCGTTTATTTTAATTTTATTGAAACAAAAATCCCACAAGTCCCTAGAGGCCGGAATTACTGCAGAACGCTGTCTGTTTTCACGGCAGCCATCTTGATAATACCGGGCTGAATGATAAATGGCCATTTGATTGGTTGATACCAAAGGTCATTAAACAGGGCCGCAGATAATAATCGCATAAATGTGATATAAAATCCATTGAATTCAACACTGTTGAACAACATTTACTTGCTATTTGTCAAATTTTGACTCGAATAGCTTGATAGCAGGGCTTCGTCTGGTTTACCAAAAACTATGCGTGAAACGTGGATTGTTTTGATTTATTTCCAATTATTATTATAGGATATTTTTTTTAATCAGGGGACACGAAGTTGAAATGCAGTCCGCACAGGTTAATCCAGGACGGCACTTTCCGCTTTTATGGTATTTTCTGTTTCAATGAAGTCTCAGGCTGATCCGGGACGAAATTTTACGTACGTGCATTAAGCCCGGTTTTCCCACGACACGCCTCATTAAATATTTAAATAAACTTGACCGTACCCTTATGAGGGCCTCCCTCGAGCACGTCCAGGTAGTGGGGCTTACAGAGCACCTTGCTCCCGTGCAGAGCGAACTCCTCTCCCGTGGACAGCTGCCGCTTGCACGTGTCACACGCAAAGCAGGCGAGGTGGTACACGTGGTCGCGCGCGCGGCGCACCCAGTCGGTCGGCTGAATGGACCGGAAGCACTTAGCACATTTAGCGCCAAATTCTCTGGAAATGAAAACGAAGTTCCTAGACACATTAAAAATATATATGGATCATAGTGTTGCTCAAATAACATATAATAAGATAATAATTTATATTTTATATTTTCTGTCTGTCCGACTGAATCAAAAACCAAGGTTCCTTTCTAGATGGAATCACATCTTTATTTATGAACGCTCAGGTAATGCCATTCAAAATCATAACAAGAATATCGAAAGTCGACCATTATGTCATAAGTTGCTATACTGTATAAAGGAATGTGTATGTGAAATCCTTAGCATATTTGTAGATCAAATCAAGGCCGTCGCCGCCGGTCTATGCGGCCATGATCGGACCACTTTTTTGCCGATTTAATGGGTTTCAAGTATTGGGCCGGTCCATTTTGACTTCTTACAAGTTTTATCCGCTTGTATTCCTTATTTTCATGTCATAAACGTCAATACACGGGGTCTTTTCATCAACCTAGCAATAAAACAGCACCGACTCCAGACATGGTAACAATCAAATCAATATTCTTAATTGATCGATGTGCTATTTTGGCAATAACGTAAACATCATATTAAATGTAATTGCTGTTGCGACCCGATTAAATTCGTTTACTTTTAATTGCATATTTATACGTGTATAAATGAAATAAAACAAAGCGTGAAGTACTGTTCATTCGGAACTAAGTCAGCCAAAAACATTTATATTTCCAAAACGAACGTTTGGTCAGAAAAATCGTGTCCAGATATGTTTTCAAGGTAACTGGTTTGAATTACGGCCATGGATTCATTATGATGAAACACGTGATCTCGCATTCTGTCATGTGTGCATGGCTGCTATGAGAGAAGGCAAGCTCTCCGCTTCCAATGTCGAAAGGCGTTCTTGGTAACGGGCTTTTCCAACTGGAAATACTCGACCGCGGGCTTCTCTAACTGGAAATACGCGACCGCGGGCTTCAATAATCACGAGCTTTTTTAACTGCCGCGACACCGACCACGACGATGACGCTCCTAGAGGCTTTCTATAATAATTTTTTTTCCAGGGAGGGGGGGGGGGGGCATGCACTAAATAAAATGTTTTCTATAGAGGAAACAAAAAAAAAATTAGAGAATAATCAAATACTACATATTGATAACAACCCAGAAGCAATTCCAAAAGCCCCGAACAATTTCGTGTCTATTGAAAAAACAGGCCGTTTTGTCAATGGGCAGGTATTAATGATGCATTTACGATTTTCACGACACAATAATCTCGCGGGACACCGATTACATGTCGTCTGCATTAACAGAAGAAGCGGGATTGATTTTTCGTCTGCTTTTTGACTAACAAGCCGCGAGTTCAATGGGTTGATTAGGTGGATAAATTGGGGCTAATTTTGGGGCAGATTCGGAAGGACGTAACTAAATTTCCGTAATTTTGATATGGTTAAATATTCATTCGGAACATCTCTGACTACAAGGTTACCACAGTGTCGAATCTAGTGCAAGTACAAAACTCAAAGTAATTGCTTGACATTTCGCGTTTGAAAGAAGGCGTGTGTGTTGGGAAATTAAATTTCGTCAAATTTTAACGAAGTTTATTTCCTCAACATTATGTCATCCTGTTCATTGATTTCTTCGCAAAAGTAAGAAAGTACGAAGGTACGAATACGAAAAATAAATAAATTAAATTTATTTGTAGTTAATGCTAAGATTTAAACCTTGATTTGACTTGTTCATTTCACTTTGATTCCGTTATTTACAGTGCGATCCTGTATTCTATTCTATTCTATTCTATTCTATTCTATTCTATGCTATTCTATTCTATTCTATTCTATTCTATTCTATTCTATTCTATTCTATTCTATTCTATTGCAACTATTTTCCAATGTACACATTTCGGGTCATCATGCAAAAGGCTTTGTAGGACCATATTTTTCACAAATCATATGTGTCACATCTGTGAAAAATAGAATCTCATTCCTCACAGGTGTGAAAATTGAGATCTTATTCTTCGCACTTCACAGTCTTATTCTTCCCATTTTCTGTAAAATTGTGTGATTTCATCCAGTTCTTGATATACAATGAAATCATAATTATTATTCCTCACGTATATCCCGTTTTTTGGCCAATCACATTCTTCGCACTTCAAAATATGAAAAATGAGATCCTATTATTCACAGGTGTGTGAAAAATATGATTTGTGAAAAATATAATCCTAAAAGGCTTTATCGGTAAAGTAAAAATTAAAGTATAAACGTTGGTTTCCAAGCATACCTGGCGTAGTCGAGTCTGCAGTAGATGTTGTCCTCGCGCATGAAGCACGTGTTCTGGCGATCCAGGGCCACGTGACACACGCAGCAACGTAGGCACTGCACGTGCCAGGACTGGTCGTTCACCTTGAGCAGAAACCGGTCCGCTATGTGCAACCCGCAACCGTAGCAGACGTCATCCTCCGTCTAAAAGAGACAATGTTGTGACGTCATCTATGACGTAAATGCTAAAAGCTAAAATTATGTTTTTAATTGGATTGCTGAGATAATGATGTTACTGCATGGGGATAATGATGATGATGATAATGATGATGATGATGGCGATGGTGATGATGATGAGAAGGAGGAGGAGGAAGAGGAGGAGGAGATGGAGGAGGAGACAGAAGAGGTAATGACGTTATGTTGTTGATGATAGTGATAATGATTTAGATAAAAAAATATTTATTTTATGCTTTCCAGTGATCTATAGGGAACTAACGGTAAAATAAAATTGGTAATTCACTGTTTTAAATCAGTGAAAATTACCACTCTTGTAATGTTCACTGTTTCACAATTGTTCTCCATTTAATACAATAAATGATGCCGGGCTCAAAATTTTGAAATAACGTCATTATTTTGACGTCATGACGTTTTGAATCCCGCGATATTTTCCAGTTAAACCCAATTAGATAGCAATTAAACTGTAAAGAAAGCAGAGGAAAAAGCATAAAATAAAAATAATGAAGTAGTAGTCGTTTTGATAATAGGGAAAGTGCGGAAAGAGAAATAAGGCAAGCGTTATTTATATTGTCCACATATTTCTTAAATATAATTAGACCTATGGTTATTTTATATAACAAACCGAGCTGAGATTTTAAGCTATCATCAAATTTATTTTAGCGAATTCCACTTGCTGTGTTGCTGAAAGAACTTGATAAACTTTTCGTTTGATGTCCGAAACATTGCGAAAACTTGAAGTCAGACGGGTTCACACCCGATATTTAGGCACCTTCGGGAGTTGCGGAATCTTTTGTACCAGTCTCTGTTTTTCTTCGGTACCATTTACCGGAACAATCAGGGGAATAATAAAATTGACTAATTTCAGAAAACACGTTCCTGGCCCCAATATTTGATCCCGTTCATTAGCGCGCGCCCCCTACCGGGTACATCTCCGTAACGCCATCTGGCGAGAGTGGAATAAAGAACGCTAACTCTATGAGACGCTTGACGTTACGGGCGCGTGGCAGGGATCGATTTATCGATCATGAAACTGCCAAGGGATTTGGGGAATAGAGTTCAGAGATTGACAGGCTGATTGGAAGACATGAACACAAATGGGCGTGGTTACCTGTGCCTGACATGCGCGTGAGGTGCCGGGAGTAGCATTTAAAGGGACTACGAAACCGTGATCTTCAATAGCAATGTAAATGAGCTTATATTCAATTTCTAGAAATGTGTGAGACATAGGTGATGAATTAAATCAACTATTAATTGTACACACTATATGAGGCTCCCAATCAACAACTAAGAAAAGAAATCCCCAAGTTTCCTATTGTATACATGTATATTACTTATTTACACATGTGTTACCTTCCAATAAAAATGTCTTTATTAGACTCTTTTATCTGAAATTGCCTCCACACAATTAATTGAGACTCTTCTTTTATATTGTTTAGAACATAAATGCTCTTTATGTTAAAATGTGTGTAAAATAATAATAATAATAATAATAATAACTTTTTGGACATGTAATATGAAAACATTAGGTTCCAGTAACAAAAATAGTAGTTGAATGTCCATGATGTTTATTATTAATATTTAATAACTCACAGAAATATTTTCGAAAGAAAAAGATTATTTCGTATAAATTCACAGCAAAATAGAAGAGTCCGAAGTCTTCTTCTTTTCTAACAAATGGAGTTTAGCATAAATGCGCGCTGTTTAACTTGATTCCATAAGCTGTGATTGTTTTTCTAGAACATTTCGTGACCGACATCGCTACTTGTGCTTGCGAACCACGTTTCAACAACAACATCGAGGAAAATTAGATTTTGTCATCTTTTATCAGATGCAAATAGACGCCACTTGACTTGAATAGCATGTTAGTCGACGAGGGGTAACGCAATGGAGTTTAGTTTTTCGTCTCTGATTTTCCACAATTTTGACAGACTAAAAACCTAATGACATCGTCTGTAGCGCTCTTGTCCGAATCGCTATCTAAATGATATAACATGTAGCACAACTAGAATTTGATTTCACCACCGGAAGTGGTTTCATCTTGCACGAGATGTCTCGAGCAAATTGGGATCCCAAACCGGAAGAGAATGTTGGTATCGCTTCCATAGGCGCGCGTGCTCTTTTATGTCAAGTGACGTGTAAGATTTTGCCTTAACTTCCGGTCACGTGATCTCGCTCCGAGATTTTCACGAGATTTTGCGAGACGTCGTTTTCTTATCAGAGAGGGATTTTTGTCTTGTAAACCAGTCCATTAAAAACAGAACACCGCAGTAACGCATTTAATGTAACCAACGGAAGTACATTACAAGAACTTTCTTAGCGCCATTTCAGATACGTTTTTCATTTGTTTGACATGAACTTTTCGGACATGTGTCTGAAATGCGATGGCCATTAATTCTCAGAGAATAAATATACATGTAATGTTATTAAAACATTATGGTTCATAAAAGGTTAAATCAGGTTCAAGCCCAGTGCAAAAAATCATTTGGCTTTTGTAGGATCATATTTTTCACAAATCATATTTTTCACACTAGTGTGAAGAATAGGATCTCATTTGTCACATTTTTAAGTGCGAAGAATGTGATTGGCCTAATAAGGGGTATGCTCGAAGATCACAGAAAAATATGATTTTATTGCATATCAAAAACTGGATGCAATCACAAACTTCACAGAAAATGTGAAGAATACGAAAGTGGTGTGCGAAGAATAAGATCTCAATTTTCACACCTGTGAAGAATGAGATCCTATTTTTCACATATGTGAAAAATATGATTTGTGAAATATATGGTCCTACAGGCCTTCATTGACTTAGTCTGAAATCATTACTAGTTTTATGGGAATTGTATTTATCGTTTAGAGATATGTTGCCCACAATGAAAGTTGATGCTGCTACCGTTGTTTTTTCTGTTCATGGTAAAAATTGTTGCTTTTGTGGGTTTTTTTACTCCGGTGATCATAGTGGTGGTGTAGGTGTTTGTAGTTGTAGTATTAGTAGTAGGAGTAGTAGAAGTTGTTGTAGTAGTAGTAGTAGAATTAGTGGTAGTAGTAGTAGTAATATAGTCAATAGTCAATACTATATCCTAAAAACATGTTTATCACGTTTACAATTCAAATATATTTACAATTAACATGCAAAATATTCATTGTGTTATGTACTCATAAACCATTTTCTGAAACATTTTTATGTACTTTTTTTCTACATTTACATCTGACTGCTCACTTTGCTCTCGGTCTGTGGCATACGACGTTTGCATGACAACAGTCTATCAATAATGTTGATCATAAAAGACGCTTATAAGAAGTGGAAGCACATTACGTTTTAAATCTTACAAAGAAAATCGCTTAAATCCCCGACTAGAAAAATATTTTTAAGACCACAGAGTTGCTTTCTTAGTCCATAAATGGTGTTGACTGTTTGTCTGGAGCATTTAGTCGCACCGGCGAAAGCTCGGGTTTATTCCCGTTTTGCACGAGATCCTCGTGTTAAAGGAAATGGGACCTTTTAAGAAGAAAATACTCGGAAAATATTATGATAAAACGCACTCAAGTTTAATGATAGATGTAAGATAAAGCGACATTATTCTTGGGTCTGAGATGTTTTATGGTCTTGTGACATAAAGATGCTTTTTCCGAAAAACCTCGGCCTCAGAAAATGTCTTTCCGGTTGTGTCGACATGCAAAACTGAACTAAAATGTTTAAAGTATTAAAAAAGACGGTACGCGAACTGAAGTGAAAAACGTTGCTTTGGTTGACAGGCATTTTTTTGTATAGGGTTAATCAATTTGGGTATTACAATCACGTGTCTTTAAAACATCACCATCATTGTTATCATCAGCAGCAACATTGTCGTCGTCGTCATGATCATCATCATCATCATCATCATCATCATCATCATCATCATCAACAGCCTTATAAATCATATTCGTGTTGATGATGATGTTGTTGTTGTTGATGATGTTGTTGCTGTTGTTATTACTTTCAATATTTATTTCCTTAAGTCTGGGGTTATTTTTTAACCAAGTTCACACTTTCTATACAGAATAAAATAACCACTGACGAATTTTCAGTGCCTTGTTCTCAAATATTGTGTTGTATTATTCACATTAAGTCACTTTCAATTTGAAGGGAGTTGATAACCTAAGTTGAACGTAATTTGAGAAAATACTTAAGAGGTTTATGAAATACGCACCCCGAACCCCGGCTTTTTAGAGCGGTACCTTACTACTGGATGCCAGGCACGTTACATGACGTTCAACAACGTTGATGTATACAACCGGATTATCTACATCGTTAATCAGATTATCTTCCCCGAGATAATCTCTGACACTGGCGACTCGACAATCAGCGTTCGTCCGTCTGTCTGGCACATAAGGCGGTGTAAGTGTATGCAGACTGGGCGGTTACAGGTATTACGGACACCGGATAGAAATACTGGCCGACTTAGGAACTGTTTAAAATAAAACTATTGTAAACTTTCACGAATATTAATCCGCCGTTTCAAAGAAATACGAACTCTGGCGAAAAGCATTTAAGTTAATTGTAATGATTTTCAGTTTGTTTTGTTAATCCCCCGTTGTTATCTAAATGGCTATGTCTAGAGATGTGTATCCAGAGTTTGAATTATTTATTTACAAGCATATTTTAATATCAACAAAAGTGTGTAAATGAAAAGATTCGTGAGGTACTGACAAATTTATATATAATAAAATACAACTACCACCACCACCAACAAAACAATAACAACAACAGCAACAATAATAGTAGTAGTAGTAGTAGTAGTAGTAGTAGTAGTAGAAGTAGTAGTAGAAGTAGTAGTAGTAGTAGCAGTAGCAGTAGCAGTAGCAGTAGCAGTAGCAGTAGCAGTAGCAGTAGCAGCAGCAGCAGTAGCAGAAGCAGTAGAAGTAGTGATAATAATAATAATAATAATAACAATAACAATAATAATAATAATAATAATAATAATTGAGACCCGAAATGACGCGCCAGTCACGAAGGCACGCGCTCAATGTCTCAGTTATTAATTATAAACGCTTTGATAGTATTTCTTTATAGAAAATGGTAATTGACTACAGTTAAAAATCAATAATACGTTCTGTCCTGGTGATGTTATTAAACTGCAATATTAAAATTGGTTTAATATGAAGACCCTAAATGACTATAAAAATGGAGAATATATAAAGAAATATGGGGTTAATTAATAAACAGAAATACTGCCATTGCTAGCATGTATTATGTATACTTACTGCGAATAAAGCAATATACAGCGTAAAAATAAAATAACCGTGCTACAAATAACAATTGTTAAACATGCATGTGCACATCATTTAAAAACTCATGTAACGATCTTATTTACATACAATTTTAGATAAAATAAACACCCCTGCTCCCCATTTTTTTCCGTCGACCCTAAAAGTTTGTTTGCCTATTGTTTTCTGACGTTCGATCAAAAAAGCAATTTCCCTTATATGCAGCTTTTCGGTAATTCACATTTTTAAAAAGTAAATTTCAAACTCATGTTTTTCTATGACCTTATATATAGCTGAGGTCAAACAGTTTACATGCAGTCCAATATACCTAAACTGTATGGTGAATATGACGCGAAGAAAAAAAGTTTTCCCACCTAGATTGGTTTTGGAGATGTAAGCGGAAACCAACAAATTTTTTTTTGACTAACCATACAGTTAAACAAAAAATAGTTTTACACATTAAAAACAAACTAATTAGAAAAAAAACCCATTTACACGTGATAGGCTAGTTAACTAGTAAATAAGTCAACGAAATTTTAGTTTATAAGCGTTCATATTAGTAAACATACACACGTGTAATTTGTAAAACTCTTAACTGATTCCCATATGTCCCAGTCTTATAACAATATTTATTTTAAATCGCATAAATTTAGCCGTATTCCGTTTGCGACATTTGGTTGAAAATTGTACCTCTTCACTTCATACAGCTCGTATGTATAGATGTATAGGTATAATTTAAATGTACATCTAAAATGAAAGTAGATTCTATATTAGTTTTTTTTTTTAGAGTGCGTATGTCAACATTTCATATATGCCACGAACATCGTGATATTCCATAAGATCTAATTTTATTAAAGGTCACAAGAAGCATCCTTCTAATCAAAGAATGGTCAAAGTCTAAAATGTTCAAAAGGGAAAGGGCATTATTCAATTATGATAATATTTTATGTTTCCCTTTTTATGCTGACTTACCCACTAATTTGCCGTTTGGAATGATTAATAATACGTGTAAAAAATACCGCATTCTAAAAGAGTCCTTGCTTATTGGTGTCTTAAATTTTATATATAAAAAGCCTTTTTAAATACTTATGCATTTATATATCGTTTATGTATCGTTTATGCATACTGGTGTACTGTTATAATTACTTTCCATGTTTATAAGTAAAAGGATAAAACATAGTAAAAATAAATCAAAACCAGCGAAAATGAACAGAATGAAGAAAAATACGATAAAATAAAAACCTTTCTAAATAAAATAAAAATAATAACACTGCATAAAAATAAAAAGAATATATTTAATAAATAAACGTTAATAAAAAGGATAAAAATGAATGAATACAACATGAATAAAAATCACTTACTTTGATCATTGAAAACGGCAGGCCCTGGGGTGGGGACGGCTGGTTGTACATGTCCAGAGGGGGCGAGGAGCAGGGTGTGTAACTCTCATCCGGGCACTCCATGCTTAGCAGCATCTCACGTGCGCACGTGCGCCGGGTGCACGAGGTTTCAAACGAGCTTACTTTGGTCCAAAAGACACTGTATGCGTTATATGTAGTCGTAGCGTTATTAGTATAAACATTTGCACAAAATCTTTTTATATTTCCTTTTGTTGTTGCTTATTTCAGAAACAGTTTGCACCTTGTGTATTTAAATATTAATAGCTAAATATCGGCGGAATAAGAATTTATATAAAATCATATTATATAAATTAATTTATTAAATATTTTATATATTCAATAATATTTCTCATTTCAACAAAGAAAAAAAACAACAGTCAATCAATCCACAGTCTTCCAGATTCTCTTTCTATCAAATGCCAATTCGAAGAATAAACTCTTGTATTACAGATTATTATATATAACAGTGACAAGACAGTCGGATTCTTCAACACCGTTCAAGAAAATCCAACCTTTGCCCGCAGTGTATTTTGATTGGTCAATAATTCGCCAATAGCTTAATTCTGATTTGTTGATCGCGGCACGCGCCAGTCGAAAGATCATGCGCATTGAGCGCTCGCAGAAATCTTTAGAAAGCACTTATCGGACACAGATCAAATATCAGATTGACGGATAACGGAAGAAAAGTGGTTGTTTTATTGTTGTCGATTTTTATCACCTGAGTTGCAATATTGTTTAGCCGCATTCTGACAAATTTTTGGCAGTTAGAACAGTTGGCTCTGACACCCTCGGGCCCTTATCACCGCGTTTCAACCCCTTAATTTTCGGATTGCATATCACCCTGGCGATCTAATTTTACACGGTTAATACACATTTAATAACTGTACCATCAAAGCCGCTCCGACATGTTCTACCGGTAAATTTTGTTATCGTTATGTAATAGCGATAATTGTCAGGGTGTCGAAATAAAATTTCATTGTTATAATCGCCGGTTTCATTCATGTCCGATTGAAGTTTTTCATATTATTTCTTGAAGAATAAGACACAGACAATAAAATACACGTGTGTTTACTTTTGATGTAACGCATTTCAGATAATCCGTTTGTTGAGGTGAAAATGTAGTATACCATGCACAAGAAAGCCTCGGGATATGTGAATAAGCATACCATTATTTTATTGAACTTGATTTCGTTAGTCTATTTGGTTTTTATCATTGTACTATTTCTATTATGTAAAGATATAAAAAGTAATTTAAATCAATATTGTTTATGTTTTAGAATACAATGCAATCGTTAAAATGTCAAATTTGAACGTGGTTATGAGTATGTAGCTATCAGGTGCATGGTTCAAATCCAGTAATTAAAGTCTACTTTTCTTATCTTGATGCTGTCATATTTGTATTTAATATTGTATTTACTCTCTGCTTCATTTATCTTTTTTATGTTTAGCGTACCGGGTATATACATGCACATTTAAAACGTCTTTATAGTTTAGTGTATACTATATGTTTTGGATTAACCCTCAAACGTTAAAAAGCACAGTTTCTCTCGATTTAATTCACTGATGCTAGCCTGAGAAAACCACGATTCAGTGCTCCATATACGTTTTTGTGTAGAGGGTACACATGTACACTCAGACCAGTATTTATGGGGGTAAATGTACACTCAGTTAAAATATTTTGGTATAAATGTACTTGCAGTCGGAAACTATTTAGCTTAGAGGGACTGTGTCAACGAAAAGGGCCTCAAGGGGGTAATTTCTTTTTTAAAAATCTTAAATTAAGATATTAATAATGACATATACGATAACGGTTAAAATAAGGTATAATTATATAATGGGAAAAGAGATTTCGCATTCTGAGATGAAAATCAATTTATAAAATGGGTTGTGTTTGTTTGGCCCTTTCCATGTTTACATTTTGACGTCAGAATTGTGAGTATTTGGATAACCACAGTTTACATCATTGAGGAGCGTCGTTGAAAAACCGGACTTAATGCATGTGCGTAAAGTGTCGTCCCGGATTAGCCTGTGCAGTCCGCCCAGGCTAATCCGGGACGGCACTCTCCGCTTTTATGGTATTTTCTGTTTCAAGGAAGTCTCTTCTAAACATAAATCCACTGTAGGCGGAAAGTGCTTATCCGGGACGACACTCTACGCACATGCATTAAGTCCGGTTTCCAACGACGCGCCAATTATGTTTTCTTTACAAAGCCGAATAGCGCAGTTGATTAACGCGCTGTTTACTGTCATTTCTTAGTATGACTCCTAAGTCATGAGTTCGATACCCGCTTCGGGTTGTAATTTTATCAATACAAGTGACTCAAAGCGGTGACGGTCATTGAAACGTTTGCCCTAGAAGATAGGCGGTGCGGGGTATTAAGAAGTTCCCATCGTAATTGCACAAAAAATTATTAGTCAGATCATGTTAGAACATAAATAATCTTCGACTTAGCATTGTTTATGGGGAGATAAACAACGATGTGTCGTTCTGATGCGAGTATAGTAAACGCCCTCATAGTTAAATTCAAAAGCATAACAACTCCAAATCGTTATTTATTAGAAGATACACAACGATAAAATATTATCATTCGCCAACTGTTCAAGATGTACGTTTGTGGTAGCCGGTCTTTTTTATTATATTTTTGGTGCAAAGATTGTTTGCGTTTTAAGAGCGTTCGGTGTAATAATCAGGTTCGTGGTAGACGTAGATTTAAAGGGTGATCATTATAACACGGGAATATCAACGATAAAGATATGCATAATTATGCATAAATACGTAGCCTTATTGATTTCTGACAATGTGTGTATATAATGCAATCGCAAACTTAAGTGTCCATGCAGAAGTCCCATGTCCGATTCTTGAAAGAGGGGATGTCCCGTACGAACCAATTAATGTTCACCAATATTGCCTTATAAGTTAGGATATTATAAATATCAGTAATTACAATATTAATTATATGCGCCTTCTTCTTTTACCATCACTAGCATGATCGGGACCAGTGTATTTTGGCAGCTGCTATCATGTCGGTATTTGAAAATAATTCACCACTCATTATTAAAATAGTTTTGAGAACGATTTCATTGTTGCATTTTGTGTTAAAAATCGTTCAGGGGCTGAATAAAGTAATACAAGGAAATAGCACAGCATGTGCACTGCATTCGGCAATCATCATCAATCATCGTGTAATATCGGTTTTCTTCGTCGGCATGTTTACACAATCATCGTCAGTCATCGCCACTCATCCGTGTGATTACGAAATCATCGGTCGTCATCGGTAACAATCGCCATTCTTCGTCAATGATCGACACGCATCGGCACGCTTTTGATATGATCGTTGACTTGTTTCCATATGCAGAACATCTGACAGAACTGTTACTGCCCTAATGGAAAATGAAAACAAACGTGTATAGTGTACCTTTTTGTACATTTTTGCAAATGATTTCGTTCAGGGTAGTATCTCCGCATGATATAACGATAATTGTAACAACTTTTTGAGGTGTGAATTTAATGGAAAGCATTACAAATCAATATACGTTTGAGAGTTTATTGTTATTAAAGTTTCACATGTAAAACAAATTAGTGTATGATACAAATATAAAACATCAAATACAGTTTTACATCTAGCCAGTACAGGCCAATGAGACACTAAAACATTTTAAAAACCTTATCTTATTTACACCAGATGTAAACTGTTGGAACATTCCAATTCTCTAACCCGCGTATCACGGGTTAATGTGCATGTGTATATCGAATATAAAATATCCGACTTGAAACATTGAAATAGTGGCTATAAAACAGAGTACACAGTACATCTTGTTCTAAATATAGCTTGTTATTAACATTGAATTAGTACATACCATATACAACAATAATAACTTGTAAAACTTAAAAGAGAGTAACATAGTTAGTACATGCTGGTATGCATACAGTATGTTATAAAAATAAGAATTTACGTGTGCAATTCAAAGCTTCAAAGCACATACGACATATGTCAGCGTTTGTTCATGATTTACAAAGGTTCAGAGCACATACGACATATGTCAGCGTTTGTTCATGATTTACAAAGGTTCAGAGCACATACGACATATGTCAGCTTTTGTTCATGATTTACACAGTTTCAGAGCACATACGACATATGTCAGTTTTTGTTCATGATTTACAAAGGTTCAGAGCACATACGACATATGTCAGCTTTTGTTCATGATTTACAATAATGACATTAGTGTCAAGTCCTTCACAAATGCCTTATATTAAAATGTGTGTGTGTATATATATATATATATATATATATATATATATATATATATATATATATATATATATATATATATATATATATATATATATATATATATATATATATATATATATATATATATATATATATATATATATATATATATATATATATATATATATATATATATATATATATATATATATATATATATATATATATATATATATATATATATATATATATATATATATATATATATATATTATTTAACCAACTATACACACTGCAAGCGTTTGTTTCAGTTACATTCATTTTACTATTTTCAAAATGCCCTCTAAATCCGCTTATGGGGCCGTTAAGTGTCATTACCCATGCAGGCTAGAAAACAGACAGAAAGCATTCGCGAAAACACAGGAGTCGATGATTATAGACGCTTCCACAAATGTCAATCATATTCAATTTAATCTGCAATGTTATCCAATCATCGCACTAGGATAACACGTGCTTAGCGGTTAAACTATTTCATACAAAAGACCACGTGCACAATGTTTGTGATATTCAAATGAGCACGTGGTAATGTTTGTGATTTTCGATGAATGGAAATTAATTCCTTAACAATAACTGGGGAGGAGTTTCAACTATTCGTGGCACAACTCGGACCTGTCGACTGATTAAACAGACAAAGGTCAGCAACTATGTCGTTTTTCACTCTCTCTTTTAAATTCAATAATCGGAGTTTTTCTGCAATCATCGATGGCCATACAAAGTTCTAGGCTATTCATTAGAATAAAGAAACACCTGTTTTGTTTCTTTTATTATTGTCCAAACACTTTACAAACGTTTCGCCGGATAAATAATCAATACTGATCCAATATTTCAAATCATGATTTGATGTACAAAATAATATTATATAACTCTCTTTTATCTGTTATTTTATTGCATTTAAACTTGGATCTTTTTTGTTTAAATTAGCACAAGCAGTTAATGTTGTTTAAAACTGATTTTTTTCTTGTAAAGATGTAACAAATAACGAATTTGTGTAGGTGTATTAAATTCTTGAATACCTAAAAGACAACACAAAAAACAAGCGAGTTACAAAGAAAACTAGAAAAAAGGTGAAATATGGATGTACATGTATAAATAATAGCGCTGTGTAACCTGAATAAGTTGATTGTACAATCACATCATATATGCTTATAAGCAACGGAATGACACAGCTTAGCAATACCGAAAACAACAACAATAACAACAACACGCGAAGTGAAGTATGCGTAAGTAGTTATTAATCACAGCAAACAAGATTGATGTTCGAAATTCGCAAGACACATGCATATGTAACAATAGCACACTGAAATCATCTCAATATGTTTGAGGCGTGTCGTGGGAAAACCGGGCTTAATGCAAGCGCGTAAAGCGTCGTCCCGGATCAGCCTAGGTACTTCGCACAGGCTAATCTGGGACGGCACTTACCGCCTACAGTGGATTTATGTTTAGACGAGACTTCCTTGAAACAGAAAATACCACAAAAGTGCCGGCCCGGGACGACACATTACGAACTTGCATTAAATCCGGTTTTCACACGACACGCCTCATTTCATGTTTGATCGAATAAAACTTATGAGCAACAGCTATGTCGATTGTACGATTGCAGGACCGTATTTTTTATCAATCATATTTTTCACATCTGTGAAAAATAGGATTTCATTCTTCACAGATGTGAAAAGTGAGATCTTGTTCTTCACACATCACATGCAGTCTTAGTCTTCACATTTTCTGTTAAGTTTATGATCGCATCTAGTTTTTGATATGAAATGAAATCATATTCTTCTGTGATGCTCACGCATACTCCGTTTTCGTCCAATCACATTCGTCACACTTAAAAATGTGACACAGGAGATCCTATTCTCCATAGGTGTGTGAAAAATATGATTTTTGAAAAATATTATCCTACATACGGTTGTACTATACTGAATCACCAAGTGAATACACGTATAAGACTGTCGGAAGCCAACGGTCTTTTGAGAGAGTAATTTCCAAAACAGGTTTCGCGGAAAACTACTTCTTTTCTTTGCAGGCTACGAGTCAGTAAATCGAAACCTGAAAGTGTCAACCTTTATAACAGCAACAATTCACTCCTGTTTTCTTACCTTTTAATTATTTTAACTAATGTATACCATGTGTATGATAATGTGTATATCATGTGATTTATTACAATTACATTTTCTAAAAAAGTCATTTTATTCAAAATGTAACGTCAAACTAATGACACTCATATTTTTTCTATTTTCTTGTATGTAACCAAAATATTCACCTGGGTGTCCTGGAATAAGACCACTTAATTAATGCGCTGCATCGGCTATTTTTGACTCCTTGCGAAAGTGTTATTTCTTGTTACCTATTTTTTTTTCTGAATATTTTGACAACAAATTACCGCAATTTAATAATTTTAAACTGTAGTGTGGAAAATCGAGAGCACGCATCGTGTGACCTATTTTTAACTCAGTAGGCTACGAATCACTAACAATCCGTGGATTGTTATTCATCGGTTATTATGGCATGGCTCGTCAACTGGCATGCATATATTTTCCGTTTGCATATGATAATTAGCTTGAAAAATATTTGTTCGTCAGTTATTTTTTTTAAATAACTTTGCTTATGATGTTGTATGCTATTGCATAAGAAGTCTCATTATAAAGTTTAAATGTTGAAAATTGAACTTCATTCAAACAACTGATTCCTTTTTAACACAAAATGCACTCATGATTCACATATACTTTTAGTTTATTTTCTCGCCAACAGTCTTTTTACGCTGTCAGCATTTTGATTTCTTTCTGCTCATGTTGCCAGCAGTCCGAACGTTTCTTCTTGCAGACGATAACTATATGCTCCTACAAATGATGGCTATTGAACACACGTTTTGTTCGTTCATTCCTCCATTCCGAAATTCCTGGAGACGCGCACGACAATTACCCGTCGCAAAATACTGTTATCAAACAAATTGTTTTCCGGTCCACTCGTTTCTCGAATTGTCGTCTGCTTCACTGGAAATATGTCGTCTGTCAATAGTACGCACTTCTCGTTCGAATTATCGTTCGGAGAAATTGTTCAGAATTTCTGTGATTGTTTATTTCGGTCAATTCTTGGTCTTTGCTCGTGTTATAGTGGGTATAATTATGTAAATAACTGAAAACCAAAAAATTACTTACATACATTGTTTGCTTGTTTAATTGTTATTTTAGTTTGAAAACATATTTATTTCCACAAAACATTATTCTATGCATTTTTTCTGAGCTTAGTTTAGTTGTTTTTTAGGCTGTTGGCGTAACCAAACAGGATTTAGAAGAGCTATTCGCAAATCTGTCTTAATGGAACTACTTCTTTTCTTTGCAGGCAAATAATTAGTAAATCTAAACAACGAAAGGTCCTTAATTCCTCTAAACAAGAAAATATCATGTTTTTTTTTTTTACCTTTTAATTATTTAATAAGATATTGTCTATCGTGTATTCTACATTTTATTTATAACTATTACAGTTCCTGAAAAAGCCACTTTTCAAACATTGTTACACACTCTACTTTTGCTATTTACTTGTATGTAACCGATATATTTACATGAGTGTCCTGGAATAAGACCACTAAATTATTGCTCTCTATCGGCTATTATGGCTGGGGCTTATGTTGTTGGTGCTTCTTTTGAATATTTTGACAATGAGTTACTACAATGTATTTACTGCTTGGTTTTAAAGCGTACATAGGAAATCGATAGCAAGCCTCTTATGACCCACTTTTGACTCTGCAGGCGACATTGCACACAAAAACGGTATTACGAACTGATACGCTACATCGGCAATTTTGCAATTATAGATTGGATGATTTTATACTGGTATGTATATACAAGGGGTGATCGGAATATTTCGGGACAAGAGCCATAATTTATCCAATTTTTTTAATTATAGTTTTTAATGAAATTATCATGAAACATAGCAAGCGTGAATGTTCTGTAGCAAGAGATGCATCATTTCGACTTTGTATGCGTTCAACATAATTGTAATGCCGTTTGCAAAAATTGGTTGTAGAAAAACGTACATGTTCGCTACTAAATTAACAAAACAAGTTATGATGCGATTATCGTATACATACTATGGACATAGACGCAGCCTAATTTACCCGTGCGGCACGTTAATATCAAGTTGCAAAAGAAAATCATGGGTCAGGTGATCTCACAAGCTGGTCTTTACAGTGGCCCGGATCTCCATCTTCAACGAGTTTATCAGCTTATACCGATACGTGTACATAGAATTTCCTTTTGTAAAACTGACGTTACAAACGTCATTCAAACTAATGTTTCCTTTAAAATAAAAGGCAGTTATAATTCACTTGATTCGAGTTTCTTTCCCCGCCAACAGCCTTTCTACGCTATCAGTGTTTTGATGACAATACAAAATTGAATTTCGCATCATATTGTAGGGCGGATAACTTCATTTAAAATTCTGTCGAACTTGTGACCTGATTATCTCCCTTGTTATCTCTATTTATACAATATACAGATCGAGTGTGTACGTGTGACAACGTTAGTTGCACAACATTGTTGAAAATAACGTCACAATTTGTCGCTCGGAATTTCCCGATATGACGTCGTTGCCAAGTACCATCGTGACGTCACTTATTAAAAACTAGAGGCAAAGCAAAGAAAATGACAGACCTAAACTTTTCTTTTAATAATGACGCAAACGAATAGAACGATTTGCTATTGGAATAAAGTAAAACAAGTTATAGACGAGAAGTCATTTTTTTCGACGACAGCCTCGCTGGTTCAGGATCCAGAGCTAGCGTCCGCTGTCAACGCGATTCAGAAACAGGTTAAACATTTAAATTAATTTTATTGGAGTCTTTTTAATACGTAATCATATAATTGAGGTGCGTCGTGGGAAAACCGGGCTTAATGCATGTGCGAAAAGTGTCGCCCCAGATAAGCATGTGCAGTCCGCATGGGCTAATCCGGGACGGCACTTTCTACCTACAGTGGATTAATGTTTAGAAGAGACTTCATTGAAACAGAAAATACCATAAAAGCGAATAGTGCCGTCCTGGATTAGCCTGTGCGGACTTCACAGGCTAATCCGGGACGACACTTTGCGCACATGCATTAAGCCAGATTTTCCCACGACGCACCTCACGACACGCTTCATACAAGTTTTCAGCAATATTATTTTTCGTATCAGGTTGATTTTCCGTAAAGGATGTTATTATTAGTTTTGTCAATTACCTACTAAGATTGACTTATGGACAAAACTGTAAAAGCATATTTATATTAATTTGTTTTTAATTAGGATGCTTGTATTTGAATAGTAGGTGTAACTTAAGTAAACTTTTAATATTACATTCTGTCCCATGTTTTTCAGTTTGGTACTGTAATAATACTTTATGACAATGATGGCCTTAACCATGTGATACGAATAATAATGTTACTTCATCTTGCAATACATGTACTATAAGTGCTAGTTATGAGCTCTCCAATCTCCAATATTTTTCTAATTTATGACGTTCTTTTTATCTTGTAACATATCTATGGCATGCTATCAACACCAGGGCCACAATAAAAATAACAGCTCTTTATTGTGTCATCCTTGGTGCACGTGTACATGGCAAGGTTATTTAATGCTCATGCTGCAATTATTTAGATTACCTTTACATGATGTTTTATTTATCTATGTGCTATGTCCTCCTTTATCGAAATTTGTCTGTCCGTCTGTCCGTCTGTCTGTCTGTCTGTCTGTCTGTCTGTCTGTCTGCCTGTCTATCTGTCTTTCTGTCTGCCTGTCTACCCGCCCGCCCTCCCGCCCGCCCATCTGCCTGCCTGTCTCCTTGTCTGCCTGCCTCCTTGCCTGCCTGCCTCCCTGCCTGCCTGCCTCCCTCCCTCCCTCCCTCCCTACCACCTACCCACCCAGACCCAATCCCACCACTCCCAAAACCCGACCGCCAATACAGCCGACCGCCCATCGAAAACATAATCAACAACCCACGCACGCACCCACCCACCAAAAACCCACCCACCCAAACCCAAACCAAACGCACCCACACACGCTGTATGCCTGCCTCCCTGCATACCTGCCTGCCTACCACTACCTATCTATCTTTCTGACAAGGTTCTCCTTTACGGGGAAGAGTGCCTGCTGTCACTTCCGGGATACCGGCACCGGAAGAAGCAGATTGACGGACTCTTGGAGCTGACCCGGAAACAGCAGAATGTTCCCAACGGAAATGACGTCATCAATGACAAACACCAGCGGAAGTTAAAACGACTTGTGAAGAAATTCTACAAACACAGAGCGAAGTCTCTGGTTTATGAAGAGTGCTCGCGTAAAACGTAAGTACACTTTAGTACCGCATAGTGATTGGGCTATAAGGCACTGCCATTTGCCTTGCTGTTGGGCTACCTCTTTCGCGACGCGGTTAGAGTGTCCGCATTTATATGCCGGCAGACCGGGTTCGATCCCACGTAGGATCTTAGTTTTTTCACTTAAGTTGTGTTAGACGTAAACGGCACTGGGCTCGGTCATTTCTGGCATTAGGTTTTATGGTCATGCGGGTGCACGGCACATGTGTGCCTAGCCCCCGTAAAGTTAAAAAGGGTAGACGTGTAGTGATTGGCCTATAAGGCACTTCCAACAGCCTTGCATTTCGGATAGCTCTTTAGCGACGCGGTTAAAATGTCTGACTCCCATGCCGGAGACAAGGGTTCGAGCCCCCATTGGGGCTCAGTTTTTTTTACTAGATACTTTGTTATGCAGAAGTGTTCAACAACGTAGGTGTAGTTGAATTGCATGTACGCCTGACGGGTTTGTAGGCAGAGCTTTGCTCTGGAAAATGCTTTCAATGTAAGAATTTACTGAATAAAAACACATTCAACCACAATTGTAATTTAATTTAATACATCATTCCTGTGTCTAATACTAAGTGGGTAAGCTAAACTCGTTTGCATGTTATTGGATGTTAGCATTTGTTTTAACGCATGTTTGCAAGTTATAGTTCAGCATTTGCTATTCAGTGGTTGTTGGACAGAAGTGTTTAGACTGTTGGCGGAAGCCAACGGTCTTTTGAGAGGGTAATTTCCAAAACAGGAATAGCGGAAAACTACTTCTTTTCTTTGCAGACTAGGCGTCTGTAAATTTAAACCTGAAATTTCAATAATTATGTAAACAAAGTTGTTTACAGGATAAAATGGTGTTAAAAATCATAATCAGTTGCAAATTTTATACTTTGTTATACCTGTAAACTGGGTCGTTGTATGTTTATTTATAAAATTCGTGCATGAGCGTAAAGTGTCGTCCCGGATTAGCCTGTGCAGTCCGCACAGGCTAATCCGGGACGACACTTTCCACTTTTATGGTAGTTTCTGTTTCAAGGAAGTCTCTTCTAAACATAAGTCCACTGTAGGTGGAAATTTCCGTCCCGGACGTTCGATCCCCGGCGATAGCATTCGATTTCATTTTATTGTTTTGTAATCTAATTTTGGAGTAAGCACATGTTAAATTGAGTGTTTTAAGTAATGCTGCCTGGTGACTCTTTTTTCAAACAAACATACAATCTGCGAACAAGTCTCTTTAATTCGTGTTGATGAAATACTGCAGATTCCATCTCGCATAACTACCACACACACTAGCATGAGAAAGACGTGCATGTCTTTTCAGTGCGATCTTTTATAAACAATATTATCCCTCCCAGCCTACTAGGTGCCTACATCGATTTATTGAATTATAATAGAAATTCTAAAGATGTTGCAATCTGAGATGGCTTTCGATAATCATTTCATTATTTATAATATAGAGTTAGTGGATGGGAAACGGGTTATACGTTTAGGTAAAGTCGTTTGTCTTAATGGCCGTCTTAAAAGAGCAACTGCAGTATGTTCCTTGTCTTTTATAAGTAGTATGTTTAAACAGTATTTATTAAGACAATATGGCATGACATGGACGTAACACACTAACAGTAATGGGCAAGGAAACACGTTACTAAAACTTAATACATTTGTAAATTCGCGTAGTTATGGAGAATAATTCAGAGATAATTCGAGATGTAACAAATTATTGCACGGTACATGCCATATAAACGTGATGGGCCGCCTAAAACGTATTTTAACATGAATTGTCTGTATATTTATCAACATTTGTTTACGAATGATTCATTGATGGCATATATAGATCTAGTTACGGATCTCCTTTAAACTTTGAAAGGTGGTAGATACACACGTGCAAAATCTTTTAAAGCATGTTTATAGACACTATTAGAGATGGCGGGTGCAAATTGTTTCATTTGTGTGTGGTATATTGTAAAGCAAGTCAGACTTGAAATGCTCCAATTTCGTTTCAAGGTTTACATGTACGCTATTAAAAGAGAATGTATTAGGCCACACAAAATTGAAGACTGGGTCAGCGGATTTTTTCGAAAAAAAAATTGGAGCGAGTGAGCGCCAAAAAATATATATATATATAAATATTATTTTTTCAATTTTGGTGCGAGCGCATACTTTATTTAAGAATTGAATACTACTTTTCTGCATTTCATCGGTGTATGAACTGTCAGTAAAATAACGCCTAATTAATTACGGCGTTTATGCATAAATTAGGCGTAATTTTCCCGACAGTTCATACACCGATGAAATAAAGAAACCTATTATTCAATTCTTATAATTACAACCAAAAGTGGATATAAACTTTACTTTTAACTGTCTAAGGGCCGCAACTGACGTGTAGCCTCCGGCGTAGGAATCTACGTTTTAGTTTTCTGATATCTCGTCAGACATTTCAAATCGCCGTGGATCATTTTTGAGTTGACTTTCTGGTAAACAGTTACTAAAATGTTTTTTTCAAATTTCCCAATATGCGTTAACAATTTCATCGTCTGCAACACCGGCAACCGATAAATCAGTCATTTGTTTACGAACGATGGTGTATACATCGTAAACGTTCGCGCAAAACATTGACGTCATTTCGCAAATAGCGAATGAAAGTAAACATCGTAAAGGTTCGCGCAAAACAATGACGTCATTTCGCAAAAAAGAACGAAAAAGTAGTACGGTCATGAATAATAAAGATGTAATTTGCATACGCAGCCGGTTCTTGGGGTATAAATACTTATATATATATATGTAAGTATTTTTGCTATGAACATGACCTAACATGATAAACAGATCTAACATAATGCAGAGTATTTTGCAAACAATATTTTTTTTTTCAATTTGCAAAATATCGGGGCGGTAATCCTGATGTTCGACTCCAATTTGATGTGGCCTTATGATAGTTAATCAATAACTTCCATATACTGAATTAATAATTAATCGCTGCAAAACATCTTATCAAAAATCACCACAATACCATCATCGTCGTCATTTCGTCGTCGTCGTCCTCATCGTCATCCTCCTCATCACCATCATCATCACCATCATCATCAGCATCATCATCAGTAGCAGCAGTAGCGCATTTACATCAGTAACACCAAAATACAAACGCGCGATACAGTGAACTCACAAATACTGTTAAATAAAAACAACTTAAAAACTCATTAACTTATTCTAGCGACACAGTTACTTTAATGTCGTGTCGGTAACAAACTGTCAGAATGGATTTCTTATTATGAAATCACTGCTGTAAACAACTGGAGGGGAAATGACCGGGCCGCTCATTCTGAGAGAATTGAATAATTTCGCTCGATAATTGATTCAAATGCTTTTATTGCCTGCCAATACATAATTTTATTCAGATTCGGGTTGAGCTAATATGATCACCAAATTTGACAAAGTGAAACATGAGATTATAAAAAGCGAAAAGCTCTATAAATTTCGTAGACGCGTAGACAACGGGGAGAGACATTTAGAGAGCAGCGCGTTTATATAGGGATCGTTGTGTATACAATTATCACATTGGGTTGGACAGATTAAATACACTTCTCATAGAGTACGAAACATTCTGTTTAAACAACGTCTCGGTGAAAACTTTATTCAGTTTGTTGGGGCAATATTAGGAAACGCAAATGTCTGTTTTCCGATAGGGGAAGGTGGTGTTGTGATTTGTTTATTGGAAATATGGAGTTTAATAACACTATTGACCATTTGATGAGAGTTATGGTTAAACCATACTGAACGGAATGAAACCACTTAGAACAGCAGAAGTAAAAGTGGACGTAGGATACGAAATCAACAGTTTCTACGTACATGTATGATATGTATTTATTCTGATGTTCGGTTGTGAATATACATCGCTATGAACAACATTTAAACAAGCATAAGTAAACAAATGCCTCAACTATATGTCAGTTGAAATTTGATGGCATGAATATGTGAATCATACAAGAAGAAAAGACTTTTTTTGTTGGGCCTACATAGCATCAAAATCTTCCACGTTGAAAAGAAAATATCTAAACAGGTTCGATGTTCCGTTCAATGTCGTATACTTAGATTTTTACTGGAATATATAACACGTGAATAATAAATGTTACTACTTGAAACTGAATATTTCTGCATGATGGAGTATATAGAGATTAAATCAGCTACCAGCATACAACAACCGCCATCGGTTTGATCATCAACAACAGTAACAACAACAACTACAACAACAACAACGGAAATGGAGCGCTCAAGGCGGTCGGTGTTCTACTCGCCTAGCGATACGACAACACCGGAATACAAACTTTCATTCCGCAAACAGATGCTGAAAAACACATTCTGTGTCGTGAAAGTACAGTATACACCTACGATATACAGGTATAGAGAGCTTCTTATTTGATCACCCCTTTAAAGGTTTTAAGTCATGTTTTAAATGTGATTGTACATGATCTTAAATAGTCTCTCATAGCTCTTTTAGAGTGGTTTTATACATAATAGTGTTATTATTTGATGTGTATTTTTACCATGAATGTATAGAAGTGAGAATACTAGGTTAGTGTTGAATACAGATACGTTTACTTAGCGAGGCTTAGAAAACCTAAACCACGAGCCTTGGCAAATAAACGTATATGTATTCAACACTTACCTGGTATTCTATTTATCCCATCATTTTCTGTCTTTATTTTGAAAATAAACGAAAGAAAATCGCTGAATCGCTGAATAACAGGCAAAACATCAAATGACGTAACAAAAATGAACAATATGACGTCATTATAATGCGCGTGTTAGCTGTATTCAACAAGGTGAAATACTGCTAAGTTTATCCCACGGGGTGTTAGTTCTTCAATGCAGGGGTAATGATGGGATGAAAATAAATTTTTCTTTTCTGTTCTGTTCTGTTCGTGTTCTGTTCTGTTCTGTTCCAATTACAAGAAGGTTTTTGACGGCGTTAGTTTGTGTGTTTGTTGTTTAGTTATGCACTTATCAATGTTTTCCCCCGGGGGGGGGGGGGAAGCGGCGGGTTGACCCAGGGGAATTTGACTTATTTAATTTCTTGGGGTATAATTTCCCACCCTAGAGACGAGCATTTTTGTCTAGATCCACTCAGTGGGAGAGTATATAGGGATATCAAATGGCCCGGGGGCCAATAATACCGGGATCTAAAATTCGACCAAATTCTATTTTCCCGGGGTCCGGAATCATTCGGTGTGTCAAATTCCCGCCTGTCGCAAAAGGGGCGTATCGACGGTAGGTCGACCAATAACAACTGCCAAAAATAAGGATGATTTGCAGAGAATTTATATTGAAGGATTGTTGAATTCAATGGGTTTTGCAAAAATTTGTAGTCGTTAGTTCGATTCCTACTAGAACCATGTCTCTTAAAATTATATTTTTTGTCTTTGTCAATACGTTTTTTCCTTATCGATTCTATCAATATATTGTTAACATTTGAAAAATATACCGAGAACAATTAGAAATTGTATTGTTTTAATATTATATGAAGCGCGTCGTGGGAAAACCGGACTTAATGCATGTGCGTAAAGTGTCATCCCGGCTTAGCCTGTGCATTCGGCACAGGCTAATCCGGGACGGCACTTTCCGCTTTTATGGTATTTTCTGTTTCAAGAAAGTCTCTTCTAAACACAAGTCCACTGTAGGCGGAAAGTGCCGTCCTGAAGTAGCCTGTGCAGACTGCACAGGCTAATCCGGGACGACACTTTACGCACATGCATTAAGACCGGTTTTCCCACGACGTGCCTTATATATATTATGCGTATATGCATGCGAAATACCGTCGATATGCCCCTTTAACGGAAGGTTAGATTGGTCAATGACCAAATGATTAGATTATGGACGTGATCCGGATCACCGTCTGGATCCAGATTTAAAAAAAAGGATTCTGTATTATTAGGAGATAGGGCAAAAGTCACATTATGTTGTAACACCTTTTATAGTTACACGGCACGTGCGGGAAATGAACTGCCTTTGTGTAGAACATTGTCAACTGTGTTACTGTGAAATCACCATATTTCAGTGATCTACTGTGTATGTCCTCGAACAATATAGTAGTCATGATATATAGTCGCCGCTTTGATCGTCCGTCCACGGGATTCTAATTTATTCAATATTTGTGGCTCAGGCAATTGCGATTTTTTAAATTATCTCACAGTCATATTTATGAGTTCATTTATTTGCATATCTGTCGCTAGTCATTCGTCATTCACGATGATGTATACTTTATGCAATTATAATAGACAAAAATTATATTTGGGTATCTGCGACGTGAAGTTGGTATCCTGAAAATGAAATATGTATTACGATGTGGCGAATGTCCCATATATCCTTAAGGGGGCATACCAAAGTATAGGTTACAAATTATTACGTGAATTCTTTATGATACGAAACCCTAATTGAGGGAGCGCAGCGTGCTTTGTAGGATCATATCTTTCACAAATCATATTTTTCACACACCTGTGAAGAAAAGGATCTCATTTGTCACATTTTAAAGTGTGAAGAATGTTATTGGCCAAAAACGGGGTATGCGTGAGGATCACATAAGAAAACGAGTTCATTGCAAATCAAAAACTGGATGCGATCACAAACTTCACAGAAAATGTGAAGAACGAGGCTGTGATGTGTGAAGAATACGATCTCAGTTTTCACGCATGTGACCTTGTGTGAGATCCTATTTTTCACAGATGTGAAAATACGATTTGTAAAAATATGGTCCTACAGTCTTTAGAATATAAATATGGCGCGTCATAAGAAAACCGGTCATAATGCATGTGCGTAAAGTGTCGTCCCGGATTAGCCTCTGCAGTCCGCACAGGCTAATCCGGGACGGCACTTTCCGCTTTTATGGTATTTTCTGTTTCAAGGAGGTCTCTTCTAAACATAAATCCACTGTAGGCGGAAAGTGCCGTCCCGGATTAGCCTGTGCGGACTACACAGGCTAATCCAGGACGACACTTTACGCACATGCATTAAGTCCGGTTTTCCCACGACACGCCACAAATAGAGGATATTTGTTGGTTTCGGTAGAATATCGATTTTAAATCACGAGTGATCGTAGAAATATATATTTTCTATGATCACGAGTAAATAAAAAGTCGATATTCTACCGAAACCTACAAATTGTCGTTTTATTTTATGCTTTTTACGCCGTTTTGTTACATTTATGTGATATCTAAATGCTTTTAATGTAAAAAAAATCGCGGGAAATATAACGTTATGACGTCAAAGTAATGACGCCATTTCACCATTTTGAGCCCGGGATCGTCGATCGTTTCATTTACTATATTAAACAAGGGACCAGTATGAATAGGTTAAAATTACCGGAGTGATAATTTTCACTGTTTCAAACTGTGAATCACCAATTTTATTTCACTGATTTATCTCTATAAATCACTAGAAAGCATAAAATAAAAAAAAGTTCTTTTTTACGTAAGTAAAGCGATTTCATTTGATAAAACATATATAAACATAGTATTTACATGCGAAAATGTGCAAACATGTTTTCTAAGTATATATACATGTATATCTGTGTGAGTCGTGTAGACAGTTCATTACGGTGCTTTTCAAAATCCTCCTCATACGTTATAAATCACGCTGTTCGGCGTCTGAACTTTACAATCAGTGCGTTGCAACAGGATCCAGCACTTCAAACTGAAAAGGAAAACACATATTCTGGATTACAGTGCGCTGTATACTAGAAATGCAGTCGAGATGTATTCATTACGCGTAGGCCCTTGTTTGTTTTACGGTCATTTATTGATATAGATAAATAAACAGTGTTTGAACAGTGATGTTAGATTTGTAAAAATATCAAATCTTTTAGCGCTTGTGATTACAGAAGATTACATTATTTATTTTTGTTTAAGACATATATCATCTAAACGAGTTAATATTTTTTATATAACCGTTTATTAAATATGAGCTATCGATGATAGACAGCAAGTTTTCAGTACGAAGTTGTTTTATTAAAAGTGAGAATAAATGTGAATTATATATATAATGACGCGTCATCTTTAGTACTACGAAACTAAAATATCTCTCATCCCTTAAATGGATACATACAAATAAATACACCTGAAGACATATATGTGCACATACAAGTGACAAACGTGTAGACATATATATACTTGCACGCGTATAAAGACAAACACGGACTGTGAAGCTTTAGGGCAATATCATAGCATTTAAATATCACTTTAGGAACGTAAATGCTTATCATGAATATCATGTGACATGCGTGTATCACCAGTACCAAGTGACATGCGCGTACCATCAATATCAAGTGACAAACGTATACGTGTATCATCAATATCACCGTAAATACGTGTATTATCAATATCACCGTTAATACGCGTATCATCGATATCATAGGTGTGTCATCAATATCACGGTACATACGTGTATCTTCAATATCACTGTACGTACGTGTATCAGCAATATTAAGTGACATATGTGTATATCAAGTGACATACGTGTATCATCAATTAAAGTGACATGCCTGTATTGTCAATATCAATATCTTCATCTTCATCATCAACGCATATATCATCCATATCACGTTCTATATGTATACGTGTATTATCACGTTTTATTCCTGCATGTGTTTGATCAATATTATTAACCATCTGTTTCCGAATAAACGTTCAATTGGATGTTGATAAACGTACATATTGATTGGATGACATAATTGGAAAGAAGAGAGTAAGGGAAGTAACTCCGTACGTATTTACTGTATGTCATATGAATTTGCCTCCCTTACTAATTAATAAACCAAATTCGAATGATTCTAAACTAATGGAGACTTATCTTGATGAAAAACACAATGCTGTTACTTCGGTGTTGACGCAAAACGTACATTGTATCCAGATTTGGACATTACTATCTATACTTTATTATCGCAATATCTTTATTTTTGACATAGTCCATTCAATTCTACGTTTTAACGTGTCAATAGCCGATCTGTAGACTGTTCTTTTAAAATCAAATACATCAAAGTGTAATTGTGTTAATCTTATAATAATTAGATCTCGAAGCTTGTTTGACAGATGTAAATATTGTGAACATATAAACAAATAAATATTTTTTACGCGAACAGAGTTTCCGTGGTTTGACATATGTGGCGAACTTAAGGACGTTAAAGTGTAAATAAAATAAGGATTCTAAACGATACACTCATAGCAAAGTATTATTATCGTTTGAGAATAATACGATTTGCACAAAGAGTGTGTGACATTTACCTGGTGAAAAATCGAGGCAATCGTACAACGGCGATATTTTGGACA